>SJYC01019346.1:0-49954 GCA_006408675.1 Madoqua kirkii
CTCCCAACTCAAAAGCTACTAACCTACTAAAAAAATTAAAGGAAATAAAGATACATGTACCCAAAAATATATTTATGAAAAGCAATAGATGAATTTTTTATTAAAAAGAAAATACTGTACTTACTATTTAAAGTAACAGCATTTTCATTAAGAAGCTTCACTGGTGGCTCAGATGGTAAAGAATCTGCCTGCAATGCACGAGACTGAGGTTCAATCCCTGGGTTAGGAAGATCCCCTTGGAAAGGGAATGGCTACCCACTCCAGTATTCTTGCCTGGAGAATTCCATAAACAGACTTCTTTATTAAAAAGAAAACACTGTACTTACTATTCAAAGTAATAGCATTTTCAGTAAATAAATTTTAATTAAATATTTTTAAATTTTCATATTATGGTCAAGTAAAGAGACAGAAAGCAACTGTTCTAATAAGAATAAAACAGAACAAGCTAAAAGATAAAGCTAATAATGCATGCTAAGTCACTTCAGTTGTGTCTGAGTCTTTGTGACCCCATGGACCATAGCTCACCAGGCACCTCTGTCCATGGGATTCACTAGGCAAGAATACTGGAGTGGACTGCCATTCCCTCTTCCAGGCCATCTTCCCTACCCAGAGACTGAACCCACGTCTCTTACGTCTCCTGCACTGGCAGGTTGGTTCTTTACCACTAGCACCACCTGGGAAACCAAAAAAAAAGTGATGGAAGAAAATAAGACATAAAGCTAAGGGTTTAAGAGAATGAAGAAACAGAGAGGAACATATGAATAGTTAGGCTGAACTATATGAACTGTCAATCACTTAAGCTGCACTTGAATTTGTTTCTGAACATCTCATTGGCTCTTCTACTAGTCAGAACAACAGTGTTTTACAGGTTGAGTGTCAAGGGTTAAAACAAGCAAACAGAGGTTGTGAATGAGCTGCAACTCACCTTTTTTTTTCAGACCATCCACCAAACTGAGAAAGTTAAAAAGTAAACACCTGTTGGCACCAAGTAAATTATTTGTAATCACAAAGCATCCTGAGCTCAGCAGTGAATTCAGCCAGTCTTCTTTTCTTTTCTACCTTGTCACTGGAGTGCTAGAAGACCAGAGTCAGGAGGACACACACCAACTTATATTGGTGACTAGTCTTCACCACTGCACTCTCAGTTACAACTCTCTTTCCACACTATTTGAGTACAGTATCTAATAAGTAAGCACAGCAAGACTAAGACTCAGCTCAATGACTCTAACAAGTTTTCTCCACCATGATTCACCTTCCAGAACCAGGAGTGAAGTGGTGGGTTGCCTATGGAATATAGGGTAACACATCGCAGTGAACAGGCACTATAGTATGCTACACAGTGAACAACAACAACAATCCTTCAAAAACAAACCAAACCGGGTTCTCCTATACATATGATTCTGCAGCATTTTCCTTTCTACTCAATAATACAGCAAATTTTGGGAGATGGTGAGTGACAGGGAGACTGGTGTGCCGCGGTCCATGGGGCCACAAGGAGTCAGACACAACTTGGCAAATGAACAACAACAACTGCTACACAGAGAACTCTAAACTTCCTAAAACCCCACATCCACAAAGTACTCAAACTACAAATTCAACCAGAGTAAAAGCAACGGTATCAATCCCTTAATCAGAACACACTGGATATCCTGAGTTAAATGGAAACAGAGTTCAACATGAGAAGGTATACAGACTTTTGTTAAGGAAAAAGAAGTGTTTCAGTCAATGTGGGTCAAAAATATGAACAACCAAAATGGAAGCAAGGAGATATGAAAATAAACAGCAAGAAGATATGAGAAATAGGAAGCCAAGAGTCCTCTAATACGACTGAAGCAAGACAGAGGATCACCTGCCTGTATATAATATGGGATCATTTGAAAACTATAAAGAGTTTAAATGTTATCCCATCATTAGTGTTCTATCTCATCATTCATCATTACTTTCTAACTAGGCAGCACTGATCTGGCCACCACTTCTTAATATAACCCTGAGTTTCTATCTTGTTGGACAAGGAAAGAAAATTCATTTTCCTCAGAAACTAACATCACTAAGAGCTGTGGAATATAATTGAAAGTGAAGTAACCAAGTCTCTGGGAAAGGTATATACGTGGGGAACAAGACAAAGAGGCAACAGGGAACTACTATAACGTTATAGCCTCCCTCCTGAGGTTCCCAACAAACAGCAGAGTAGGAGTATGCTGCATCATCCAAATAACCAAATCCACCCAACACATGTTTACTGAGGCAAGTACTACTGTGGAAACTTGGCACGTAAAACAAAGTTAACATCAATGCACTCCCAATTTCTAGGCAGAGGTAATACACAGCAGATTTCGGTGAGATTTATGATAGAGCTACTAAACTAAGAATTAAAGAAATATAAACTTGGGAGGGGCAGAACTCTGACTTTAGGTGGATGAAAAAAAGGAGAAGAGATGGAACCACAGAAAGCTTCACAGACTGCAAGACATCAGAGGTGTCTTGCATCACCATCACAGGACATTTATGAGTATTAGAAGAAAAGAAAATGAACCTGTGGGTCAAAAAATGTGAACAGCCTGAACAAAAGTAAAATGACATGAAGATACATCATGGGTTAGGAAGCCGAGTACTTTAATGTGGCTGAAGCAAGATAAAGAGCGGACCACAGCAATAGAAGAAGCTGGAAAAGTTAACACGGAGCCACAAAGAAAAGTGCCTTAGACTACACAGCAAGAAGCTGGGGCTTCTCTGAAAGCAGCAGGGAGATATTGATGGCTTTTTAATAAATGGAAGGTGACAAGAACAGATCAATACTTGAAAAAGATAAATTTGGTGACAGTGTGAAGGCTCGATTATTGGGGAATGGAGACAGAGTGGTCAGGTTCAAAATGATCACAAAAGGGAGTCTTCAAAATCATTAGATCCACTGCTTTTAAACCCTAACCCCACTTCTGTGTAGGTAATACTGTTTTACATACTTTAAAAAGGAAAGAAAAATCCCTGAATAAATTTTAAAACATTCTATAATTCAGACATTCTATTAATTCATTTCATTTTCCCAGTTATTTCAAAGAAGAGAGATTTTATTATGAATAGCTTTGTGATAAACAGCATCTCCAGTTTAAAATTTTTTTATCAATGTCACTAAAACTACTTTCATACAATTATCTCATGGGATGTAGTTGAAAAAAATCCTATTAAACATCAAATTTGACCCAATAAAGTAACTGCCATAGGGTTTCCTTTTTATCTTACCATTACAAGCTCTTCCTGTAATTCACTGCAACTTTTCTCATTATACTGGAGTCTCTTCGAAAGGTCTAGAATTACTTTCTTCTGTTCCTCAATTTCTTCATTTAGTTTCTTATTTTTGGAGAAATACTCTCTTTCTAATCTGAAAGGTTAAAGTGTCAGAGCAGGTTTTTCAAATATGCTTTTATCAGGTCTTACTATACAGCTTAACACAAAGGGCAGATGTACTATATATCATGGTTTCATGACCAAAAGTTTTAAAGACCACTTCTCATTTTTGCAAATAAAAAGAATTGTACATTCTTAAATGAAGGACTATAACCCCCATTTTGATAAGAGACATTTGTACTATACCCAAGGCTACAAGCAAAATGGATTTGGTTAGTGTTGATTGACCATTATTTATGATTAACAAACCCTACCCACCACAGTTGAATTAGCTCAGAGACTGCCTCAAAAGAGAAAGCAGTCCTATCAAACCATTTTCAAATTAAAGTATAACTTGAGAAATGACACAAATGTTTTATTTCTGAGTGTCCATTGTTATAGTGGCATAGAATTGGTATAGTGACATAAAAAGTCCAAAAGCAAGGATAACTTTTAACAATCATTCATGTTCACTGTGAAAACATAAATTTCTTTTCAAAGGATTTGCCTGCCTATTTACATTTTGCTCAAGCTAGCATTAAATTGAATTTACATTCCTTTTAGACATAAAATGACAAGCAGTTGGAAGTATTTTAGTTCAAAATTTGCCATGGTTCAAATTAAAGAGTTGCCACTACTTTTAATCTGGCATCTTCCTAATAAATGCAGTAGACCAGTCTCCTATAACTTTTAAGCTGTAATATGTGAGGCAAGGTAACTCAGTATAACCAAATCCACGCTGTGGATATAATCAAATGAAGAGCCCGTTTTTGAATGGCACATGATCTTACTCTAATCGGTCAACATTTTTGCTCTAGGGTGGAACAGAGACAAGTCTAGTGCCAACCCTTTGGCATTTTCTTCCTTGAATCAAGAATATTCCAAGACTGGTGATTCCCTGGTGACTCAGTGGTATATAATCCACCTGCCAATGCAGGAGACTCAGGTTCAATCCCTGGTCCAGGGAGATTTCACATCCCGAGGAGCAACAAAGCCCATGTACCACAACTATTGAGCCTGTGCTCTAGAGCCCAGGAACCGCAACTACTGAAGCCCCCATGCCCTGGATCCTGTGCTCTGCAACAAGAGGAGCCACTGTAATGAGAAGCCCATGCCCCACAACTAGAGAGTTGCCCCCACTCACTGCAACGAGAGAAATAAAGCTTTTTTCTTAAAAAAAAAAAAAAAAGAAAAAGAATATTCCATGGTAGGGAGGGTAGAATTTAAACACTTATAGACAGATTAGAGGAGACATTTATATCAACTTCTCAGAAAGCAGAACTAAACAACAAAAATGGATCAAAGTAGAGAAAAGATAAGAATATTAATCCAGGAATCCCAACATGTAAATAATATAAGCTCCAGAAACAAAAGGTAAGGAAAATGGAAAGGGAAAAATCAGCAAAGTAATAATGCAAGAGAATTTCCCAAAAATGAATTATTTAAAACTCTAAAATTGAAAGAGCTCAGTGAGTGCCCAGCATGAATACAAAATAGTCCACGCCAGGCCCATCATCATGAAGTTTCAGAACACCATGAGCAAAGAGAAGATTTCACACTGTGTCCATAGAGTACAGAAATACACATTATTAGTATCATTTTATCATGTGTTATAATGTAACATCACTAAACCATTTCAAGACAGGCACCTATGTTTCCAGACTTGGTGGCCACTCTGTGACCAGAGAAAAGCAAGGGCCACAAAGAATAGGGAATCAAATAACTTCAGACTTCTTGATAGAAAAATTGAATAAACAGCCCACTAAACTATGACAAAGGGTAAAGATCAAATACAGACATTTTCAGAATGCAAGTTTTAAAAGTTTTCTTGGATGTGTAATTCCTCAAGAAACGACTTTACAAGGGAGTAAATCAGACAAGGAAGATGGGCATGAGATTAGTAAAGAAGAGATCCAATATCAAAGAGAAGTCAAGGGAATGCTACAGATGATGGTGAAGAGGAGTCCTAAGGATGACTGTGGCACACAGCCTGTAAAACAATCTGTCCAGAAAGAAGGGAATGGAAAGAAGACACCAACAGTGGTACATCTTAGAAGAAACTTACAATGATAGAATTTCTGAGGTGCAGAGAAATAATGAGAGATTTTCAGCTCTGTTAGAGAGTTTAAGAATAATTTATTGATTGGTGCATACAAACTAATCCAACATAAAACGAGATATTAACTATTCATGCATTTGATCATTCAGCAACTCTTTACTTTGCAGCTCTTGCATGCCAAGCACTAGTTTGGAGTTCAGGGAAAGCAGTGAGAAAAACAAAGCTCCTCTCTACATAAGAAGACAGACAATAAACAGCAAAAAATATAAGAAAACATTGTATAAAGGAAAAATAAATATGAGGGGTCAGAAAATTGTAGAAAACATAATCCCAAAATACAACTCTATGGAAAGGATGAGAGGACGGAAGAAATAAGCATGTGCTAGGTGGTAGAGGTGTACAATAGAGATAAATAAGTAGAGGCCAACAGATAACATCTAGAGACAGAAGTTGGAAAAAAATGGCACAACATGCATGTTATTCAGCAATACAAAGTTAACGCCAGAAACAGCTTTTAAGAACTGAAAGTAGCTGCTTCAAAAGAGAAGAAACCAGTCACAGAGAGCAAAGTGGTAAAAAGACATGGCTTTTCATGAGTTTAACAGTACTATTTCACTTTTTAGATTATGTACAAGTGTTAACTGGCAGGGGGAGTATGACGAAAATTCAAGGAAGCCCCAGTCTCTGTGAATCCAATAGAGAAAATCAGGACTTGACAGATGGAGGATTTTGTCAAGAAAGGAAAGGGAAAAGGAAACTTGTAGTTAAAATGCTTTCTTTAAAAAAAAAAAAAATTCCACCCCACCCCCACCCTCAGTGGATACTCTTTTTTTTTTTTTCCCCACAAGCATCACCCTTTGTGAGTTTAGGGAATCAGCAGTTGGATGACTTGAGTGGGAGGCTATGTTCATTAGAGGAACCAGAAGTGCCAACGTATTTTCATCACAGACCCCTGCTGAGCTGGTCCAAGTTACAGCCCTACCCACCTGCACATCCCACACTCTACCTACAGGGGTGCCTTCTGACCCTGGCATAGCCAGGCTGTCCTTCAGAGACTGGGACCATCTGCCGCGAGCTGTTTGCTTAGCTACCTCCTCTTCTGGGTCTCAACTCAGTGGTCATTTTGAGAGAGAGACACCTTCCTGAGCCCCCCTGATTGAGTGGCCCCTCCGCCATGCCTGTACCCGGTCCCGCCTCTGAGTACTGGCTCCTTGTCTGAAAGCAGCCTGAGTGCTTTCCTGGGTGAACCTCTCCTGTGACCCCCAGCACATGGTCAGTCAGTTCTGGGAGAACAGGGCTCTCTCCCCAGGACCAGTGGGCTCAAGACATACTTACTTTTGAACAGTGGGGTTCCTCTGGCAACCAATAAGCTGTTGAGGTTCTGGGTTGGTTCTCAAAGTTTCTCTTTTTGTCTTAAATGTTTCTCACTTGTTTTTGTTCCCTGAACTTTGTGTTTACCTGCTTTTAACTTTAGGGAGTCAGGGAGTATGCTGGCAGCAGAGTTTGGGAGGGGGCTTTCCAGTGGCAAGCTGTTCTGTTTTGAGCTGCTGTGGGCACACTGGTCTAGAACACTTGAGCACTTCCTTTTGAGAGCTGTGTGCATTTGTGCGCCTTTGTGTGTTTGTTTCAGTGATTACATCAGGTTTATACTGGTTTGAACAAAGAAGGGTTGGTTTGACCTAGTTCCTTCAAACTCTAGTTTTCATGGAAACACAGAGTTGGAAACTTCCATTCACTGAGTCCTCTTCCTTTTATTGATAAAATACTCAGATGCCAGAACAAAATACAGTGTTGGGAAGTACTTTGTGAATGTTTGTATCTGTTTTGGCTGTGGCTGGAATTAGGACTGGGGGTATGGGTATATGCATGCACTTGGATGTGTATGTTGGGGGTGTTCTATCAAAAATACTTGTATAGTTTCCGTCAAGGTCAAACATTTTTAAAAGATGGTCTTATTTTTTTTCTAGTTATCATTCATTTTTTTCATTCTAATAAAAGATTGTAGATTTGTTTAGAAATCATAGATTCAGTGCTGGGGATGACCTCAAAGACTGTCTTATCTAGGCACCTCAGTTGGAAAATGGAATTGTTTTGGTGAGATAGTTGCAGAATGGGTTGACTGGACCTGATATCCCAGGTAGAGAGCCCCTGTCTCAGCCAGGGAAGTTATATTCTTATTGGATTTGCACAGCCAATAATGAAACCATGCTAAGACTGGAATAGTACAAGCTTTAGTTGATGGACAGAGGATAGAGAAGAAGGAACCTAGTTCACAAATCAACTTGTCAACCCAGTGTAGGTGAGAGACACCAAATATATTGGAGAGTTGAGGTAAAAGGGAGGGAATTGGAAAGAGTGGAAATAATACCCACGTGTTATCTAAGAATGGGGTAACAAGTTCCAGGGGCCCTGGAACTATTGCACTCTCCTTTTCAGTCCTTGCATGGGCTTTTCCAGTTGTCGTGGGCATCATCAAGGTCATGGTGCTGGTGGTTGTGTCATAACATGCTGCTGCTGCTGCTAAGTCACTTCAGTCGTGTCCGACTCTGTGCGACCCCATAGACGGCAGCCCACCAGACTCCCCCGCTCCTGGGATTCTCCAGGCAAAAAACACTGGTGTGGGTTGCCATTTCCTTCTCCAATGCATGAAAGTGAAAAGTGAGAGTGAAGTGGCTCAGTCATGTCAGACTCTTAGCGACCCCATGGACTGCAGCCCTCCAGGCTCCTCCGTCCATGGGATTTTCCAGGCAAGAGTACTGGAATGGGGTGCCACTGCCTTTTCCTAAATTATTTCTGCTGCTACTGCTAAGTCGCTAATGCATTACAATGAACATATAGTGAGGCTGAAGTTCTACTAAAGGTCAGCTAGTTTGTTTTTCTTTTTTTTCTTTGCAGCTTCCTCCTGAAACTCAAAGATTAAGACTCATTGGTTTCTGTTTGAGGGAGTGGAAGGGTCTCACTCTGGGGCAGCAAGCTCAGTGACTGGTGCTTTTCCTTGGTGGTATACTTGGTAAGAGTCGCCACTGTGAAAGCCCACAGGCATGCTGCCTGCTGTTTTGGTTGCTTATGAAGTGCTAATTTGAGCAATAGTTATTTTTATTTTTCTTGTCAGTTTGGAACAGAGAGGATGAATATGACCTTCAATGACTATCAAAGACAGCTTTATTCTCTAGCACCAAGAATGAAGAAGATTCATTCCCAGTGATATTCTGGGGTTCTGTATGTGATTTATTCTCAACTGTGGGTCCTGTTGATTTGAACTCTAGACTAAAAATAGATGTAAGTGAATTGGCTCTTTTTAGAAAACGATCCATCAGTTTCTCTTCTAACTTCAAGATTATAGTACTTAGGGTAAAACCTCGTTCCCCAAAGAGCCTCAAAAAGTGGCATACATAACGTATACAGAGATTTTATTTCCCTCAGCTAGTGGTCCCAGTAGGCTAGGCTGGTAAGATGGTCCTTCTCCATGAAACTGTTTGGGGATCCAGTTTCTTTCCATCTTATTGTGCCTCACAGGAAGAGTAATGGAACATCCAGACCCTTTTGTCAAAAGAGATTGACAAATTGGCATCACTAGATCGTCAGAAATATACATATAGGTGGGTTATGGTGCAGGATAGGTAGTGGTCCTTTCCTTCCTGATGATATAAAGAACAGGAGAACTCTGAAGCTCTGGCTTGTACAGATTGGTTCTTTCAAGTACATTTCACGATTGTAAATAATTTGGAATGAACTCCCTGGTTTGAAAGTTCAAGAAACCTGCAGTTTAATGCTGACATGTTACCACTAATTATTGGGTGGTCTTGGGGAAATCTCTTGATTTCCCCTTCTATAAAATGAGAACTCAGAACACTCTCTTTAAGAGTCCTTCTGGCTCTCATATTATAGGCGTCCCAAGTCCTCTTTAGTTACCTGGATGGTGTTTTAACTTTAAATGTGTATTTGCACCAGGTTATTATGATCTCCTGTGTATGAACTAAAGTATTATGATCGCTTCACACTTGGTGTTTTAGTTTGGCCGTTTTGGATCTCTGCCGCGGCACGTGGGCTCTTCTGTAGTTGTGGTGCCTGGGCTTCTCTCGTTGCTGAGCAGGCTTAGTTGCTCCAAGCATGTGGGATCTTAGTTCTCCAACCAGGTATCAAACTGATGTCGCCTGCATTGGAACATGGATTCTTAACCACCAGACCACCAGGGAAGTCCCCATACTTGGTGTTTTAAGGCATAAATACGGAGGGCTTTTCTCACTCTTTAGAATTATTATACTACTCTCTTGTATGCATATAATGCCTAAGAGTTCACCAGGTTCTTTCATTTACCATTCTTATATGATTTCTATGGCAGGTGTTATACTTGTTTTGTAGATAATGAACCAGTGGCTCAGGAGTTAACTGGCTTGTCCGCTGCCCAAACAGATGAACTATAATTAGAAAGAACCTAGAGCTTTGATTCCTAGTCCATTGCTCGTTTCATAGTGCTAGTACATCACCTCCTCCACTGGCAAATTAGTAGATATCTCTCTGTGGCCAACAGTGCTGGGTGTGTGTAACATAATTTAAATAAGTTATTTCCTTAGTGCTGACTATTTACTTTTTTTTCACGTTCCCAAGTGGCAAAAGCTTAAGGAATTTTGCCCTTGACTCAAAAATATCAGACAGAAGGTGACAGAAGGTCAAGTTTTGGGACTTAGTCTTATCATTTTCAATCAGTGAGCAGATAAGGAATTTATCCACTCAGTTTCCTCATCTGTACAGTGGGAAATCAACCATCCCTCAGGATCTCAGTGAGAAACAAAAGACACTAATGTACAGGAAACCACAAAATGTAAGGGGAGGCAAGCACGTTATGCATTGTTTTTCATCATTCACTGAGAAAATCAGTCTCCGAGATCTGATCTCGCAGTGTGTCGTTAAGTAATCTGTGCAGCAAAATATGCATTTAGGTATCATGAAGTTACCTAGACTGGGTTTGGGCTTATCTTTTGGCAACAGAGCTGTTATTTTTCTGCTCTGATCGCCTCTCCCAGGAGGAAATCAGAAATGAGAACAAACTGTGGAACTCCTTTCTGGGAAGAATCAAGGCTTTGCTTTACAGAATGACCTAAGCCGTTTGGTCACGCTCTCATTATTAGCAGCTCTAGTTTGGTAGCAACAGGTAGCTGTGAAGGCTTTGAATTAACCTTCCTGCCAAGTTGATTGTTACAGTGAAAATGAACCCTTGCCCTCAGACCAAATTTTGCTACGCAAGCAATTACTAGCCAACAGACACCCCCCAACCCCTACACACACACACAAAGTTCATGCATTCTGTTCTACAAGCTTAAAGGATAAATTGCAATTTTTATCGAGCTTACAGAACAGCGTGAACAAATTTTTTTACCTGTAATATTTGTTGTATCCCCTTGTCTCTAGTGGGATTCCCAGGTGGCTCAGTAGTAAACAAGTTGCC
Source organism: Madoqua kirkii (assembly GCA_006408675.1). Lineage (NCBI taxonomy): Eukaryota > Metazoa > Chordata > Mammalia > Artiodactyla > Bovidae > Madoqua > Madoqua kirkii. The sequence goes on from SJYC01019346.1 coordinate 10,887, forward strand.
TGCAATGCAGGAGATGTGAGTTCGATCCCTGGGTCAGGAAGATCCCCTGGAGAAGGAAATGGCAACCCATTCCAGTGTTCTTGCCTGGAGAATCCCATGGACGGAGGAGCCTGGTGGGCTACAGTCCACGGGGTCGCAAAGAGTCGGACACGACTGAGCCACTTCACTTCACTTCTTCACTTCTCACAAGACAGGGAATTGATTGTATTTGAGCAAAACCTATGAGATAGTAACTTTGGATTGCTGGGCTGATGAAGGAGAGGGCCTGGAAGGAAGATTTGATGAGTAAGCTGTTAGTTTTGATAACTGTTTTAGTTGGCTCACAATCTTACCTTTGAGGAACAAGTATTTCTTAGAGCAAGTAGCTAAGTTACTGTTTTTTGTTTTCAGTATTGCTTACTATAGGGTCAGAAGAGCATGGCCAGTCCCAGAATGAATTAACACGAGGACTGAAGGAGATGTTGGTTTTAATTCTTACCGTAAATTTCATGGAAACTCATTTTAACATTCTTTACACTCATTAAGCAAGCCGAGAATTTCATCAGTTGGACAACTCATTTCCATTGTCACTGCTCATTTAGCAAGGCTGCTTGGATGCTGTTGGGAGGTAAAGATAAAAGCAGCAGCTTCTGGACTGTGGCATTTTTTATAAGTGCCAGCTGAGTATCCTGGAATATGAATTCTTGGTCATCCTGAGGGTGTAGCTCGACCAGTCAGTATGTACATGGTATTACCTTGTCTGTGCTGAAGTGTTTCCAAGTGTATTTCACACACTTGTAGTATGTGTCTGAGTTGTTGAGGGGCCTTCCGACTATCCTGCATCCAGGCTTTCTGGACCCAACAGACCATAGTGATCAATTTCTGAATATGACTCTCAGACAACTACGTGAACTGTAACTCTCTGGGGCAAGGGAGGAAACCGCTTTGAATTATGGAGCATCTTAAAATAGATGTTACATAAAAAGTCATGGTATAATGTAAACAGTATATGGAATAATGGAATAGTGTATATGGTACCACTTGTGATTTTTCAAAACATTGGGAAATCATATGTGTGTTTGCAGTTACATGAAAAGTTCCTGAAAAGATGTGTAAGGAACTGTTGAGAGTAGGCACATCCATTGAGTGCAGTGGGAATGGGCAGGAGAGAGACTGATTTTTCACTTTACATCTGCAGAGGACATGTGGATGAAGTGGAGGATGTTTTAGCTTCCCTATTTTGTTTGGGTTCTGGCTGCTGGCATTTAAACTCTATTTTGAGGGTTGGTTTATCTGCCCTTGTGTGTCTTGATGAGAGGCAGGACCCTGCCCCTAGCCGGAAGCCTCCGAGGCCAGACGCCTGCCCTCCTGAATGCTGGCAGCTAGGGTGGGAATCCGTGACCTCTCTCCACTGAAGCCTCTGCCCAGGACTTGGAAGCTGGAGCTGCTGATGCAGAATAGCCAGGGCAGCTTAGATTTCCCAGGCAGAAGAGGCCACTGGCGTCCAAGGCTGGCGGCCAGGGCCCTGGCTTTCCTGTGGCATGACCTTGGTAGAGGTCCCAGCACCCAGGTTCACGTGGCTCCTTCCTGGGTTTCTGAGCCTGTTCCTGTGGATTCTGTGAACTACTTGATAGTTTTTATAGATATAGACATAAGAGAAATAGGGAACAGGGCTAGGGTCATGTGGAATTGGGTCTCAATAAGGATACCAAAGGTTGCCTTGTAGAGCTCTTTAATGAACAGAGAAGAAGAATTTAAAAATGTACATTGTGTATTAGCAGGTATTGGTGCATGTTGGTAAAGGGGAAAGAGGGTAGATTTGAGTCAGACTTGGATCTAATAGAGGTCCCATAATTACATGTATGAAAATGAAAGTGAAGTTGCTCAGTTGTGTCCGACTCTTTGTGACCCTGTGGACTGTAGCCTACTGGGCTGCTCTCTCCATGGGATTCTCCAGGCAAGAATACTGGAGTGGGTTAGCATTTCCTTCTCCAGGGAATCTTTCCGACCCAGGGATCGAATCCTGGTCTCCCGTATTGCAGGCAGACGCTTTAACCTCTGAGCCACCAGGGAAGCCCAATTAGATGTGTAATTGAGGGCATAATAAACAAATCACCTCTCTAAGACTATTCTCTATTTCTCTTATGTCTATATCTATAAAATATATTTATATGTGATATATATATATATACATAACACAGTATATGTGTATGTACTAAACATATGTATATATGTAATGTATATACACACACACAGGTACCATATGTATATTTCAAGCATACCACTGTGACATTATGACTTCTATAATTTGCTAAGTGCCTTTTAATAGAAAATAAACCTTTAAAAAGAAAGAGGAGTTCATTAGCTTTCTTACTCTTATTTAAAGTGATAACTAGACTTTTGTGCATGTGTATGAATGCAGTCAACACCCAAATGTGATTGTTGCTGCTGCTGCTGCTAAGTCGCTTCAGTCGTGTCTGACTCTGTGTGACCCCATAGACTGCAGCCCACCAGGCTCCCCCGTCCCTGGGATTCTCCAGGCAACAACATGGAGTGGGTTGCCATTTCCTTCTCCAATGCATGAAAGTGAAAAGTGAAAGTGAAGTCACTCAGTCGTGTCCGACTCCTAGCGACCCCATGGACTGCAGCCCACCAGGCTCCTCCATCCATGGGATTTTCCAGGCAAGAGTACTGGAGTGGGGTGCCATTGCTTTCTGCACCAAACGTGACCACATTCCCCCAAATTTACCATTTTAGTTTCTCTCTGGTTGTACTGTGCCTGGAGGTTGGCTGCATCTCACTAAAAATGAGTCATGGTGATGCTTATTCTCTCCTGCCTATCTTCCTCTTCTGTTTTTGAAATTATGTTTATTTCTCCTATTGATGGCTTTATTATTTTAAATAATATCATAAACTTCTGTTTCTTTGTTCATCAACTTTGAGTAGTATCTTTTGATTCCCTCTGTCTCTCTCTTTGTTGGCTGTGTAGGAATTGGTTGCCGCTCTTGGGCTTTCTCCAGGCGCAGTGTGTGGCGCCTTTTCTTGTTGGGGAGCATGGGCTCTAGGCACGTGGGCTCTGTAGAAGTATGCTTCTTGCGCTTGATCTGTGAAAAGTACAATTATTTGTACTTATTGCAGTTGGGAAATAATTGTTCTTTCATAGACCAAGTTGCCACGCGGCATGTGGGATCTTAGTTCCCTGACCAGGGACTGAACCCACATCTCCTGCATTGGAAGGCAGATTCTTAACCACTGGACCACCAGAGAAGTCCCTGATTCTCTCTTTTATAAGATGAAGAAATTAGCAGTTAGGTCTGCTTCTTCCCCTTTCTACCTCCTTTTGATAATAACACCGTTCATTTCCTTTATATAGTCAGTGAGTTAGCATTAACATTTGCTCTTGGAGCTAAATTATACCATTCAAGCTTTGTCTGTAAACTGTTTCTAAAAGAGTGAAAACTGATAATAGCGTTTATTATGTTTTTCTTATATGAATATGGTTGAAATAGGATGTTATAATTAGATTCTTGCTTTTCAGATTCACTTGACGCCAAAATAACAACTGATGTCAATAGCTCCCACATTCCAGTGTGTTAGACTATCTAAGGGGACTTGCAAAGTTTCTGGGTGAAAACCAGTTTTGCAGTCCTTAGCTGATCTCCATCCCCCAGACTGTAAAAGAGTAGGGGTTAAAGAGACCAGTGTTTGGAGAAAGTTATTGAATCGCTCTGGAATTGAGTTCCACCTCTGTTGGGGGAGGGGCGAGGTGCTTAACGGTAATCAGTGGAGAGCGTGAGATGTGTCTCACAGTGGTTGAATTTGAAGGGTGGATGGGGGTGCCTTGAGGCTGAGAGTTAAAGACTGCAGTTGGGAAATAATTGTACTTTCACAGACCAAACCCACTATGCATACTTCCAACCGACCAGGGGGTTGGGGCCCTGTAAGAGAGAGCAGGCCTGGGGTGACCTTATATCCTGCCCCAGAGAGCCCCTTAGAGGAGTGAGCGAACCACAGCAGAGTGAGGCTGGGCCTGCACTGCGGGATGCCTATGCTAAGACAACTGCTGGTTCAAAAGTGGGTATCTCAGGGGAGCCAGTGGAAGCCCCATTCAGCCGTCTCTCTAAGCACCTGCCATAAGGCAGATTCTTAACCACTGGACCACCAGAGAAGTCCCTGATTCTCTCTTTTATAAGATGAAGAAATTAGCAGTTAGGTCTGCTTCTTCCCCTTTCTACCTCCTTTTGATAATAACACCGTTCATTTCCTTTATATAGTCAGTGAGTTAGCATTAACATTTGCTCTTGGAGCTAAATTATACCATTCAAGCTTTGTCTGTAAACTGTTTCTAAAAGAGTGAAAACTGATAATAGCGTTTATTATGTTTTTCTTATATGAATATGGTTGAAATAGGATGTTATAATTAGATTCTTGCTTTTCAGATTCACTTGACGCCAAAATAACAACTGATGTCAATAGCTCCCACATTCCAGTGTGTTAGACTATCTAAGGGGACTTGCAAAGTTTCTGGGTGAAAACCAGTTTTGCAGTCCTTAGCTGATCTCCATCCCCCAGACTGTAAAAAGAGTAGGGGTTAAAGAGACCAGTGTTTGGAGAAAGTTATTGAATCGCTCTGGAATTGAGTTCCACCTCTGTTGGGGGAGGGGCGAGGTGCTTAACGGTAATCAGTGGAGAGCGTGAGATGTGTCTCACAGTGGTTGAATTTGAAGGGTGGATGGGGGTGCCTTGAGGCTGAGAGTTAAAGACTGCAGTTGGGAAATAATTGTACTTTCACAGACCAAACCCACTATGCATACTTCCAACCGACCAGGGGGTTGGGGCCCTGTAAGAGAGAGCAGGCCTGGGGTGACCTTATATCCTGCCCCAGAGAGCCCCTTAGAGGAGTGAGCGAACCACAGCAGAGTGAGGCTGGGCCTGCACTGCGGGATGCCTATGCTAAGACAACTGCTGGTTCAAAAGTGGGTATCTCAGGGGAGCCAGTGGAAGCCCCATTCAGCCGTCTCTCTAAGCACCTGCCAAGGCCAGTTGTGAACAGTCATGGGAACTCTCCTTTCCACTCACCTGTGTACCGCTTGGCCTGGCCTGCTCTGGCTCCCTCCTCTCCAGGGTGGCAGAGCTGTAGCTGGCAGGCTTCAGAAGTGGACACAAAAAGCAGGGATATCGAAAAGATTGTCTCTCCACTGCCGTTCCCACTGCAGGCCTGTTTGCTCCCTACAATGAGAAAATGAGATGGAAAGAAACTGAAACTTAAATGTGGTTTCAGGTTTTGACTGAGACACAGGTCTGGATATTTTAATTACCAAAATGGGACTTTTTGTGACTTGAAGTGCATGGAGGAGGACTTTTTGTCGCTGATATTGTCCACAAGAATCATGTGCCCAGCCTCAAATTTCATCTAAGCAGTCAGGAAGAACTAGCTCTACAAAGTGGGAGTGACCAACATTAGGGAAAAAAACAAAGTGGTTTTCTGTTGATGCCCAGGAGTCCTGCTTGTTCGAGGGATCAGCTGTATTACTTTCTGTAGCACTGGGAAGAAATGGTGGGATCTAGCGAGAAGGAAATTTAATCCTCTGTTTAAAGGATTTTAGACTGTGTTTAAGAACAGTTTTGAGCTGCCAAGTCAAATCTGTTATTCTCTTTTATTTTCTCTATTCTTTGCTTAGTATCATGTCATATTTTAGTTTGCTTCAGTTTTGGAGTGTGACTCTGATATGTAGATTTATGTTTTTACTAGAGTTTTTAAGTGATTCTTTTCTTTTTTCTTGTTGACAAGAAAAGAAAAAGTTACCTAATCTCAGAGATCATCTAGCTGCTGCTTGTAGTTTTAAAAATTTGTTATCTATTTATTTATGGCTGTGTTGGGGCTTCGTTGCTGCGCAGGCTTTTCTGCAGTTGCAGAGAGCGGGGGCTGCTCTCTGGTTGCAGTGCATGGGCTCCTCATTGTGGTGGCTTCTCTTGTGGATTACTGGCTGCAGGGCTTGTGAGCTTCAGTAGCTGCGGCTCCCAGGCCCTAGAGCACAGGCTCAATAGTTGTGGCACATGGGTTTAGCTGCTGAAGCCACGTGCAGTCCTCCTGGACCGGGGATTAAACCCATGTCTCCTGCATCAGCAGGTGGATTCTTTACCGCTGAGCCACCAAGGAAGCCCTCTTATATTTTAAACACCTGTGGAGATATAATTAACACACTATAACATTTACCCATTTTAAACTGTACAGTTCAATGGTTGTTAGCATGTTCACAGATATATACAACCACCACCACCACCAATTGTAGAACATTTTCAGATCACCCCCAAAAGGAACCCTATACCCATTAGAAGTCAGTCCTTATTTCCCCTCAATATTCCCAGCTCTAGGCAACCACTATCTGTCTCTATAAAATTGCCTATTTTTGGTATTTCAAATAGAATCATATAATATGTGATCCTTTGTAACTGGTTTCGTTAACTTAGCAAATTTTTAAACACAATATTTTTAAGGGTCATCATGTTATAGTATGTATCAGTACTTTCCCCCCTTTCTAGTGTTGAATGATATTCCATTAATGGATATACCAGTTAATTTATCTATTCATCAGGTGATAGACATTTCCACTTTCTGTCTACTATGAATAATGCTGGTGTGAACATTAGTGTTCAAGTTTATTTGTGGGCATGTTTTCATTTCTCTTGGCTGTCAACCTTGAGGTGGAATTGCTGAGGCATATGGTATACATTTAACATTTTGAAGACTGGCTTTCTAAAATGACTTTTATTTTATATTTCCATCAGCAGTGCATGCAGGTCTCAATTTGTCTACATCTTTGTCGACACTTATTACTGTGTGCTTTGTTTATTATGGCCATCTTGATGGGTGTTAAGTGTTACTTCATTGTGGTTTTGACTCGATGTTGAGCATTTTCACGTGTTTATTGGCCATTTGCATATCTTTGGCTCACTAGACCTCATCATAATAGCATCATCACAACTAAGAACTATCCAGTTTCCCTTTGCAAGTCCCTTATCAGATATTTGATGTGCAAATATTTTCTCTCATTCTGTGAATTGTCTTTTGGCTTTTTTTATGGCATCCTTTAAAGCACAAAAGTTTTTGATGAAGTTGTTCTGTTGCTATACTGTCATATCTATTAATAAGAAGCCTGGTCTAGCCCATGGTCATGAAGATTTATTCCTCTATTTCTTCTCGGAGTTATATTGTTTTAGCTTATGATTAGGTCCATAATCTGTTTTGAATTAACTTTTGCATATCGTGTATCAATAGTCCAAGTTCATTCTTTTGCAGGTATATATCCAGTTGTTCCAGCATCACTTGTTGAAGAGCCTGTTCTTTCCTCATTGAATTATATTGGAACTTTATTGAAAATCTGTTGACTCCAAGTTCAGTTGTATTCATCTAGCTTCTTAATCATACTCTTCCTGCTGGTTGTTTTGGAGAAGGCAATGGCACCCCACTCCAGTACTCTTGCCTGGAAAATCCCATGGACGGAGGAGCCTGGTGGACTGCAGTCCATGGGGTCACTAAGAGTCAGACACGACTTCACTTTCACTTTCACTTTTCACTTTCATGCATTGGAGAAGAAAATGGCAACCCACTCCAGTGTTCTTGCCTGGAGAATCCCAGGGACGGGGAGCCTGGTGGGCTGCCGTCTATGGGGTCGCACAGAGTCGGACATGACTGAAGCCACACAGCAGCAGCAGTTGTTTTATTCACCCTTTGGACATTCTTAAGACTATTAACTTCCTATTCTAGTTTGGATTTAATTGTTTACTAGGTATCCTATACAAATGTCATCTAAATATTTTCTTTATATGATTGGGTTGGAGACATTGTTTCTTAGATCTCATGCCTCACACATTCTTTTTTCTTGAATTCCTTTTTCATTTTGCCAGAAAATGTGCTGTGTTGTGCTTAGTCACCCATTCATGACTGAATCTTTGTGACCCAATGACTGCAGCCCGCCAGGCCCCTCTGTCCATGGGGATTCTCCAGGATAGAATACTGGAGTGGGGTGCCATGCCTTTCTCCAGGGATCGAACCCAGGTCTCCTGCACTGCAGGCAGATTCTTTACCGACTGAGCCACCAAAATTTTCATGAAGAATGTGAGAGAAAGGAGCTCTCTAAGAGTTTGAATGCTTGATGTATCTATTTTGCCCTCCAATTTGAATGATAGTTTGGTTGCATGTAGAATTTTGGGTTCAAATGATTTTCCTTCCAAAATTTAAAGGTATTGCTTAATGACTATTGTCACTGATATAAATCTGATTCTTGTTGCTTAGTTATTGTTCTGTTAGTCGCTCAGTTGTGTTCAACTCTTTGTGACCTCATGGACTGTAGCCCACCAGGCTCCTCCATCCATAGGATTCTCCAAACAAGAATACTGGGGTGAGTTGCCATTTCCTTCTTCATGTTCCTTAGTGGGCAACTTCTTTTTCTGTCTGGAAGCTTTTAGGATCTTCTCTTTACCTTGGTATTGACAAAGTTTAATTTTCAAAAAGATAAAAACATGACTCTCAGGCCAGTACAAAATGAATATGTGTCAGTAACAAGGGAAAATTGGTTCAAAGCACAGCTGAGAGGCTCCATGTTCACAGGTGATGTTAGGAGGAGACTGCTGGGATAAATAGAAAACTGGTAGATATCCAGCAGTAAATCTCCAGGTTTTTCTATTACATTGGACAGATTTTGTTTCTATCCTTACTGAAAAAGAGTCTACAACTTAAGCTCTGCCTCTCCAGAGCTGTAAAATGACCAAATAACTGAATAGGTAAATGGAATACCTAGTAATTTCTTTTGCCCATTTCCAAGTTTCTGATAATTTTTCTGGCAGTCTTCTGAAATAACGTAAAGGTAGATTTAGATGTGGATCTTTTTTCCTTTATACTTTTGGACTATTTTTACCCTTGAGTTTTTTAAAATTTGAGACATGTTTCTTGGACGGAGAAGTGTGGCAGCTTACAACCCATGGGGTTGCAAAGAGTCGGACATGACAGAGTGACTTCACTTTCTTCTTTTTTCCAACGTGAAGCAGTTTCCTTTTATTATTTCTTTGATTATTTCCTTCCCTCCATTTGCTTTGCTCTTTCTAGAACATCCAGTAATCAGATGTTGGAGCTCTTGAGTTGACTTTGTTCTTAACTTTTCAAAGTCTTACACTTTTTATCTCTTTGTCTTTTTCTTTTCTGTTCTGTGAGTGAGCATGTTTTCTCCATGCAAGTCAGTAGTTCTGGTTGATATCTTGGTCCTTCTTTTTTGGGGGCTGTTGTGTTTTTGAATGTCTGTTGACCCTTGATTATTCTTTCTAATTATGACTGAAGAACTAGGTTGGAAGTATTTTACTGTTTATAGTAATTTGTAATAGTAATAATAAACACACAAATGAGATGTATGTATTAATATTAACCCACTAATCCTATAAGATGTTATTAGTATGTTTATTCTGAGGAAATCAAGACACGGAGAGGTTATGTAATTTGCCCAAGGTTACGTAGCTAGTAGTGACAGATTTGGGATACACATTTTTAGGTGGTGTTTCTCTATAGTCCATGCTCTTAATCACTACCCTTGCTTTTGTGGGTCTCTTTTCACAACAGGCTTGTCTCTTAAGGGGTGGGAGGGTTACCTGGGAGCTCAGTGCTGCTGAGTGGATAGGCTTTAAAGTGTGCTTGAGAGAAGCAGATAATCCTCTTATGCCAAAAAGATTTAACTTGGAGAGACTGTTCCATCAGTTCAGTTAGTTCAGTTCAGTCGCTCAGTCGTTTCCGACTCTTTGCGACCCCATGAATCGCAGCACACCAGGCCTCCCTGTTCATTACCATCTCTCGGAGTTCACTCAGACTCACGTCCATCGAGTCCGTGATGCCATCCAGCCATCTCATCCTCTGTTGTTTCCTTCTCCTCCTGCCCCCAATCCCTCCCAGCATCAGAGTCTTTTCCAATGAGTCAACTCTTCGCATGAGGTGGCCAAAGTACTGGAGTTTCAGCTTTAGCATCATTCCTTCCAAAGAAATCCCAGGGTTGATCTCCTTCAGAATGGACTGGTTGGATCTCCTTGCAGTCCAAGGGACTCTCAAGAGTCTTCTCCAACACCACAGTTCAAAAGCATCAATTCTTCAACGCTCAGCCTTCTTCACAGTCCAACTCTCACATCCATACATGACCACAGGAAAAATCATAGCCTTGACTAAATGGACCTTAGTCAGCAAAGTAATGTCTCTGCTTTTGAATATATTATCTAGGTTGGTCATAACTTTTCTCCCAAGTAGTAAGCATATTCTAATTTCATGGCTGCAGACACCATCTGCAGTGATTTTGGAGCCCCCCAAAATGGAGTCTGACACTGTTTCCACTGTTTCCCCATCTATTTCCCATGAAGTGATGGGACTGGATGCCATGATCTTCATTTTCTGAATGTTGAGCTCCTGTTCCATCAGGAGCCCTGTTTCCCCAGGTAGATGACTCAGTTCTTTTAGAAAGAAGTTCTTTAATAATAGCTGATGAGCATGCGCTTCTGCTTGTTACTTTTGCACCTGCAAAAGCCTCTTCAATATATTTTTAATGTTTTATTATGAAAATCCTCAAACTTACAGAAAAGTTGAGCAAATAACATAATGAATTCTCATATACCTTCTACTTGGATTCAATAGCTTTTAACATTTTGCCTTACTTGCTATGTTTATATAAAATATTTTATATAGAACTATTTTGAAGTTTCAGACATGTGGTACTTCACCCCCATGTGCTTTAGGAGTTATCTCGTAAAAATAAGACATTCTTCTACTTCACCATAGTAACATTATCATAACTAAGAAAATTCTTTGTAATTTCTTAATGCCATCTAATATTCAGCACATATTTAAATTTTCTCAATTATTCCAAATGTTATACAATTTTTATTAATCAGAAAACTTTTCAGCTGAAATATGATTTGTACACATTTTTATATGTGTGAGTGTAAAGCTTGATGAGTCATCCAAAAGTGAATACTCCTATGTAAGCCTGTTCTTTTTTTATAAAAGTTTTCGGTTTTCAGGTTTCCGTCATTTCAGTGGACTATCCTGTCTCTTTAGTCCTCTGTATTCTAGAGTGCTCTTCCTGCCACTTTCTTTTTCCATAAATTTGTGAAGAGATAAGTCCAGTTGGCTTCTTCAGTCTTCATCCCCTCCCCATCTCTTTTACTCCTCTTCTCTTTCTTCTCCTTCTCTTCCTTCCCCCTCTCCGTCTCCTCTTTCATTTTCTCCTATTTGACCTTTTTCTTCTTTCTTTGCTATGGAAAATTTCAAATATACTCCTAACTTGAGGGAAATACAACCGCCTCCACCCCATGCTCATTGCCCAGCTGCGCATAGGCAAGCTCATCTCATCTGCCCCCTAACCATTTCTCCCTCCCTCGCCACTGTGTTCTTTTCACTTAGATCCCAACCTTCACAGCATCTCCTCCTTAAATATTTCAGCGCATCTTTATAAAAGACACGGCCGGGAGCCCAGCAAGGGCTGCTGGCTAGAGCGTGAACATGTGACCTCCTCATGCAGCAGCCACCCAGCATGGTTCCTGAGAGGGCATGTCTGTGAGCAGCGTTCCAGGAGGCCCAGGTGGCTCAGGAGTCTTAACCGTCTAGCCTGGATGTCCCAGAACATCACCTCTGCTGAATTCTCTTGGTCAAACAAGTTCCCATGGGTACCTCAGGATCAAGGGGAGGTGAATTGGGAATTGGACTCCACCTCTTTTCCTTTCTGAAACAATTTTGTGATTCTTAAAAACTGTGGTAAAATATACATATTTAAAATTTTACAATTTTAGCCATTTAAAAGTATACAGTTCAATGGCAGTAAGTACATTGTACAAGTACAGTACAGTGCTGTGTAATCAGCAGCACTCTCCATTTCCAGAATTTTTTCATCATTCCCAATGGAAACTCTGTATCCATTCAACCAGAACTCCAGTTCTTCCTGGGTAATTACTGTTCTGCTTTCTATCTCTATAAATCTGATGACTCAGGTGCCTCCTGTAAGTGTGGTCGTGGTCACACATATTCTTTTGTATCTGGTTTATTTCACTTAGTATAGTGTTTTCAAGGTTCATTCATGCTGTAGTATATGTCAGTACTTCCTTTTTAAGGTTGGATAATATTTCATTGTATATGTTAGCCTTCACCTCTTGACATGAGGAGCAGCCAGTGAAGTACAGAGGGAAGGACTTGATAGAAGCCATCTTTGAGGATTGTTGTCTCTAGGTAACGTCTCTAGAGCCATGATCTTCATTGCTGGGGAGTCAGAAAGTCTGATTCTAAAGAGTAGAGATTTCCCTGATGGTCCAGTGGTTAAGACTCCAAACTTTCAATGCAGGGGTGCAGGTTTGATTCCCTGGTTGGGAAACTAAGGTCTCACCTGCCATGCAGCCAAAAAGTTTTAAAAATAAAATAAAATTGGATCTTAAATTTTTTTTTTTAAAGGAGAAGCTAAGATCACAGTGTTCTTGTTTCAGTGGGAAAATGTAACCTGGAGAAAGGGCTAGGAGCAGGGGAAGAATGACACACAGATCAAAGAAAAGCACAACAGAGAAGGCAAGTGATGTCTCAAGAGTCATAGCTCTGCAATTTTGGTTAAAACTTGCTGCTGCCTTTCTTATCTTCAAATCCAAATTTAATTCTGCCACCTTACTCCTGTAGGATAGAGCAGAACATGATCCTGAGCCTTTCACCTTGTTCAAAGAGCAAATCTCAGGGTGTCCCATCATCCTCTGATTATTTTGTCTTGAGACTCTCATCAGGATGTTTTCGTCTTAGTCCTCTGCTGCACTGCTGATGAAAACATGTGAATTCAGGGTGACAGAGCTTCCTCTGCCGTATCAGGGAATTGTGGAGCCAGGCACATGATGAGTTCACCCCCTTCTCTGCTGGTTGCTTAGGTCATGAGAAGAGTCACTTTCCTGAGAAATGAAGGGCATTGTACAGAAAGGGAGCCCTGGGACACAGGGGCTCTGTAAGAGAACAGGGTGGCGGGGAGGAACCCAGGAAAGGCAGAATTTCCTCCCATGAGCTGGGAGCCTTAAAAGTACCCTGGATTTGTATTTGTGTCTTGTTATTCAGTTTGCGACTCCATGGACTGCAGCACGCCAGGCTCCCCTGCCCCTCACCATTTCCTGGAGTCTGCCCAAGTTCATGTTCATTGCGTTGGTAATGCTGTCCAGCCATCTCATCTCCTGATGCCCCCATCTCCTTCTGCCCTCAATCTTTTCCAGAATCAGAGACTTTTCCACTGAGTCATCTGTTCGCATCAGATCACCAAAATACTGTATTTGCCTGTATATTTATCCTTTGGCCATGGCACACAACGGGAGATCTGTCTCCCAGCCAGGGATTGAACCCCGGCCCCCTGCATGGGCAGTGCAGGGTCTTAACCACTGGACTACCAGGGAAGTCCTGAGATTTGTATATTTTTATCAGGAATTTGCAAGTCTCAGTTATAATTATTTTTTGCTTACCTCAAGACCGTTCCAAACTGATGAAAAGTTGTGTCTTTCACTGGTTGGAAGAAGAAGAAGGCTTTCACTCCTGTTGAAAAAGGAATTCAAAATAAATGTTATTATATTTTAGATATTTTATGAAAAGAGAGTCTGGGACAGCCATAACATGAGCAAATCTGACACTTAAACATCTCTGACAGGAAAGAGAGACAGCTGTTTCTGTTCACAGCAACGGGCCTGTGTTTGGCTTGTTGGCAGGGAGCACCAGCCTGGACGTTGGTAATATATCTGCCAGGCTTCTGGAAGAAGTTTAAAAGATGTCAAGGGAGTGAAGCCCGGGAGCAGGTTCTCTTGGGATCTGAGTTGATTAAAAGTGCATTGCAAACCAAGTCAGTGCGTGTGCGAGCTCCTGAAACAGGACTAAAGCAGCCAGAGGCTGGGCTTTGTGAGTCACTGTGATTTATTATGTTTTGTTGGTTGCCATGGTGCTGAACAGTCTATCAGAAGAGTCATTTTACTAAGCTAGTTCAGAAAGATTTTAGTTTGGTGTCTTCCTTTTTTCCCCCCCTTGGTGTCAGTGTGTTGTATTTAGATAACTTGGCCCTACAAGGGCCCCTTATTCTACATCTGTGTATTAAAATGCTTCTCCAAACTGAATTAAAATTGTGAATGTTAGGAGTCAAATAAGTGTTTTTGTTCATTGTCATAGCTCCTATGACATTTGTCCTATTAACCAGTAACTGATCAGTAGTTGAGAGTTGGGACTTCTTGTCTCTGAGAACATAAAAGTTAGAATGTCAGTCACATTCCCAGCCAGACCACGTAATGTTCTTGTTTCAGTGGGAAAATGTAACCTGAATTCCACGCACTGGATACCTAGTTCTTCCACCCACTCACTCACTACCCCTACTTGTTCCTATGACATGATGGGAAAGGAGGCCCAGCCATTCCCATCTCTGCTCCCCAGGAAGTGCTGAGTTCCCACCAGGAGCAATAGCAGTAGTCATTTTCATGCAAGCAGTGAGAGTCAATCTGGTGACTGCCTTTCAGGGCCTGTCTGTGTATGTTCTACAGTATTGATAAGGATGCATGATACCCCCAAATAGTGTTTATCATGAGAGTCAATTTTCTTTCATTTATTCATTGATTGATTTGTTCATTCACTCAGTAATATTTAAGATGACCTATGTTTTTGTACTCCACTGGAGAAAAGTGTATGCTGATTTTCATTTATTTTCAACAGCATCATCTGAGGAAAAATAAGGCATCATGACTAAATGGGTACCAGTGATGTTTGTTTTCCTGGGAAATTAAATGAAAGAAAGTGTGAAAGAAAAGGATTTTGAGGCAGTAGTAGTATTTTTTGAATTTAACCTTTTTGAGAAGTTTCTAATGGAAATAATTTGGCGAGCCTTTGATATTTAAATCAAAAAATACATATACAAATTCACTAATCTCATTCATGAGAAATAAATTCTGTTGTTTTGGCTTTCCTCATCGCTATTGTAAGATTCAGTTTTCTCAGGACCACTGAGTAAATTTATGCTTGCCCATCATGACTTAATTGCCTCCCCAAAACCCCCACCTCCTAATACCGTCACTTTGGGGCTAGGATTTCGATTTATGAGTTTGGGGGAACAAGACATTCAAACCATAGCAGTGGGTTTTGTTTCATTTAAGAGGGTGCTACAAATTGTTCCTCTACTCTCCTATTCTTGGACATTTGGGTTGTTTTCCAGTTTTTGGTTATTATGAACCCATTGCTATGACCTTTCTTGTACATGTCTCTTTGTGGGCATATACATTAATGTATGTACCTAAAGGTGAATTGCTGAATCATAGGATGATAGATACTTAACTTCACTAGAAACTGCCACTAGTTTCCCATAGTGGTTGTACCATTTTCTAATTGCTTCTTAGACTCTCAGCCAGTTCTATCTTTAGCCTCACTTTTACATCCAGAGCTATCTGCTGCCACGTTTTTTAACATGTGGCGACTGAGGAATAAGTTCTATCTGGGCTTTCGTCATTGCTGTTGTAGGATCCAGTTTTCTTAGGAGCCCTGAGTCAATTCATGCTTGCACACTGGCTTTGTAACTTCTAAAATTTTTCCTCTTGGTCCTTATGAATTTCTGCATTAAAAATATTTCCTTTACTGTCAATTTAATGGGTTTTCAGGACTTAGTAGAAGTAAATGCTTATGTTCAATTCACTGTTTTAAACCTATTCATTTGAAGCTACTCTACCCTCACACTATTAGTGAAACTATTTATAGTTTATTTTCAGGTGAATCTTAAGTTTAGAGCAGTAGGGAACTAAGAAGGAAAATAAAACTCCTTAGGCAGCAGGGAAAGGTCAGTCTATTTAGAGATAGAAATATTGTATCAAAAAGGACTCAACAATACCAAGCTGTGATAGCCATAATTATTTAATGATGTTATGTGAGAAAAGTTATAACAAACCTAGACAGTGTATTCAAAAGAAGAAGTATCATTTTGCCGGCAAAGGTCTGTATAATCAGAGCTATTGTTTTTCCAGTAGTCATGTACAGATGTGAGAGGTAGACCATAAAGAAAGCTGAGTGATGAAGAATAGATGCTTTAGAATTGTGGTGTTGGAGAAGACTCTTGAGAGTCCCTTGGACAGCAAGGAGATCCAACCAGTCCATTCTAAAGATTTCTGCCCTGAATATTCACTGGAAGGACTGATGCTGAAGCTGAAGCTCCGATACTTTGGCCACCTGATGCAAAGAATTGACTCACTGGAAAAGACCCTGATGCTGGGAGCGATAGAGGGCAGGAGGAGAAGCAGATGACAGAGGATGAGATGGTTGAATGGCATCACTGACTCAGTGGACATAAGTTTGAACAAACTCTGGGAGATGATGAAGGACAGTTTGAAGCTACTCTACCCTCACACTATTAGTGAAACTATTTATAGTTTATTTTCAGGTGAATCTTAAGTTTAGAGCAGTAGGGAACTAAGAAGGAAAATAAAACTCCTTAGGCAGCAGGGAAAGGTCAGTCTATTTAGAGATAGAAATATTGTATCAAAAAGGACTCAACAATACCAAGCTGTGATAGCCATAATTATTTAATGATGTTATGTGAGAAAAGTTATAACAAACCTAGACAGTGTATTCAAAAGAAGAAGTATCATTTTGCCGACAAAGGTCTGTATAATCAGAGCTATTGTTTTTCCAGTAGTCATGTACAGATGTGAGAGGTAGACCATAAAGAAAGCTGAGTGATGAAGAATAGATGCTTTAGAATTGTGGTGTTGGAGAAGACTCTTGAGAGTCCCTTGGACAGCAAGGAGATCCAACCAGTCCATTCTAAAGATTTCTGCCCTGAATATTCACTGGAAGGACTGATGCTGAAGCTGAAGCTCCGATACTTTGGCCACCTGATGCAAAGAATTGACTCACTGGAAAAGACCCTGATGCTGGGAGCGATAGAGGGCAGGAGGAGAAGCAGATGACAGAGGATGAGATGGTTGAATGGCATCACTGACTCAGTGGACATAAGTTTGAACAAACTCTGGGAGATGATGAAGGACAGAGAAGCCTGGCGAGCTGCAGTCCATGGGGTCACAAAGAATCAGACACGGCTGAGCGACTGAACAACAACAATGCAATGGAAATTTGGAATAAGCAAATTGCAGATGATGTTTCTTATTTGATGGCTTCCCCAGACTGATTCTTTTATTGGGTCACTTAATTGAGACCTGGAATGGACTGGGGACACATTTGCAAGAGATCAGTGTTAAGGTGAATTCCAAATACTCAATTGAAAGACATACTTCCAAGGACTTCCCTGGGAGGTCCAGTGGTTAAGACTCCACACTTACATTACAGGGGGATAGGTTCCATCCCTGGAGGGAAAATTTAAGACCCCACATACTTTGTGGGGTGGCCAAAAAATAGAAAAGACAAATATATCTTTTGTGGCAAGCTACCTGGTGTATAAGTATCAGAAAATACATATGATTCAAGTTAGTAACAATGAAACTGAAACTGTAAAAGGCTTAACTCATATTGCCAGTCCTTGTGAAAGGACCACCTCTTTGGATCTTGGATTTTGCATTTTGCTCTTGAAAGCCACAGGATGCAGTGAGGCAAACTCTCTACTTCTTGGGTCCCTCAGTCTTTCGCAGCTGAAATATAAATTCTAGAAAGACTTTTCTCCATGAACGCTGGGCTTTTCTGTTTCTTGTTGGTAAATCCCAACTTCCCAGGTGGTGTTTGTGGTAAAGAACCCACCTGCCAATGCAGAGGTTGAAAGAGATGCGAGTTTGGTCCCTGAGTTGAGAAGAACCCCTTGAGGAAGGCATGGCAACCCACTCCAGTATTCCTGCCTGGAGAATTTGCATGAACAGGGGAGCCCGAGAGGAGCCTGAAGGGCTACAGTCCAGAGGGTTGCACAGAGTCGGACATGACTGAAGTGACTTAGCATGCATGCACACACACGTGTTGGTAAATCACAGTGAGGAGTTGGCTTCAGTAGAATTCAGGGACTGTAACCCATGGGGCTCACTTCATTGTGCAAGTAATATTCCAGTTTGAAGTGAGAGCAATAGGAGACAGGCTTAAAGAGCAGGGGAAAAATTAGGTTAACTATGTGGAAACATTTTATAGAGAAGGTCTTGGTAAAATGCTATAATGATAACCTGACAAGAAGTTCATTAAGGGCCAGTTTACAAAGATCTGTGCAGGGTGTAGTCCTGACAGGGGAAGGTAGTCAGAGTCTAGAATTTGGGGTCATGTACTGAGGAGCCCTTGAGAAGACCTGTGGCTTTTCATGAGGGACACAGCCAGCCTGAAGCTGCAGAGAAGGAACCAGGAGAATAATTATTCCAACCTCATCCTCCTCTCTCCCTTGGGTCTTCTTCGGGCGCCCACTGACTGAACCAAACCAGACACCAGAGAGCAGAGCAGCCCCACTGATACAGTCTGCAGATCAGTCTCCCCGAGAGGAGGGAGGAAGTATGGGGAGCGGAGAGAGGATCTGGAGGGGCCAGGAGGAGACACCTCACACACCTGTCAGTGGTCAGCATGGTGGAGTGAGTTCTAAAGCAGGCTGCAGAGAGAATTTATGGAAGAGTTTTGGAAATAATATACCTACAGATTATTACAGGTGGACTGTAGTAACTGACTATCCTTCCCAGCTGCCATAAATTTTGGGGGGGACAGTTATGCGTCACAAGTATAAGAACAAGCTGCTGCTACTGGAAACTAGTGAAACACATTTTGTGAAATTCATTTTATAATGAAAAGTCTTCCCCACAAAGGCAAAACGCCTATTGTTAGCAACAGTAAAACTGGTTGCCTAGTATTTTGTAGCATATACAAGATTTTCATGTACATCATTTTGTGTTATTCTCTCATTAATCTTGGAAAGTACCTGGGATGATAGATCTTTTTTTTTTTTAACTTGTTATATTGATGTATAGTTGATTTACAGTGTTGTGTTAATTTCTGGAATAGAGCAAAGTGGTTTAATTATACATATAAGTACATTATTTTTCATATTCTTTTCCATTATGGTTTATCGTAGGATATTGGCTATAGCTCCCTGGGTATACAGTAGAACCGTACTGTTTATTTATCCTATATATAATGGTTTGCATCTGCTAATCCCAAACTCCCAGTCCATTTCTCCTTTACCTTCTCCCCAGCTTGTCAACCACAAGTCTGTTCCTTATGTCTGTGAGTCTGTTTCTGTTTCGTAGGTAAATTCATTTTTGTCATATTTTAGATTCCACATATAAGTACTATCATGATATTTGTCTCTCTGACACTTACTTCACTTAGCATGATAATCCCTAGGTCCATCTGTGTTATTGCAGATGACGTTCTTTCTTTCTTTTTTGTGACTGAGCAGTATTCCATTGTATATATCTACCACATTGTCTTTATCC
This sequence comes from Madoqua kirkii, assembly GCA_006408675.1. Classification (NCBI taxonomy): domain Eukaryota; kingdom Metazoa; phylum Chordata; class Mammalia; order Artiodactyla; family Bovidae; genus Madoqua; species Madoqua kirkii. Next base: position 30,267 of record SJYC01019346.1, read on the forward strand.
GTTCATCTGTAGTTGGACATTTAAGTTGTTTCCATGTCTTGCATATTGTAAATAGTGCTGCTATTAACACAGAGATGGATTATAATTCTGTCCAGAATATGCCCCAAGTGCGATTGCTGGATCATATGGTAACTCTATTTTTTGAAAAGCCTCCCTGCTGTTTTCCATCGTGGCTGCACCAATTTACATTCCTACCAACACTGTAGAAGGATTCCCTTTTCTCCACAGCCTCTCCAGGATTTGTGGTTTGTAGACTTTTTGATAATGGTTATTCTGACCGATGTGAGATGGTACCTCATCATAATTTTGATGTGCATTTCTCTAATAATCAGAGATGTTAAGCATCTTTTCATGTGCATGCTGGCCATCTGTATGTCTTGTTTGGAAAAATGTCCATTTAGATCTTCTGCCCACTTTTTAATAGGGTTTTTTTTTTGTTGTTGAGTTGTATGAGCTACTTGTTTATTTTGAAAATTAAGCACCTGTCGGTTGTATCATTTGCATGTATTTTCTCCCAGTAGGACAATAGACCTTTCTAACAGATGAGAAAAGCAAGTCTTATAGAGACAGAGATTGTCTAAGATATCACAGCAAGCAAGGGGAAAGCCTGAATTTGAACCAAGTGTCCTGATGAAAAATCCAGGTGCCTTCTACAAAGAGAAATCCAGATCATATGCAATGTTTTTTAAAGGCAAGAATTGTTGACAATAGAAGAAAATACCAGTATAAGAAATTCTGCTTTCAAGGTATAGCTGAGTGGGCTTTTGACTATGATGTTCCTTACTAGTAGCTGATTTTTTACTGTCTTCTGTTTGAGAGGACTCCATCTGGTGATAGATGGGCTGGATATTTGAGTCTTGGAAGTTATACCGTTATAACTAGGTAAAAGCCAGATGAGTCCATTCTGAAGGTCCATTTAAATCTTGAGTCCTGTATAACTCCAATATTTCATACAGTTGAGCCTGATTTAATCTCTGAAAGACATGTGCTTGGTACCCTAATAGCCACCATGTCTGATATATGCTACAGTGATCTACACTAGAGTGATTAGGTGACCGTTTGGCCAATGTTTGGCCAGAGTTATAATAATAGTAATAAAAAATTCATATCAGAAATAAATTTGGGGAAGAGTGCACGGCAATTTTGTACATAGCCTGTGTACCTTGGGCAGGTCTTCATTGTGGGGTTTGCAGGTGACCATGCTGGTGATGTGACTTTGACTTCTCCTTAGCAGCCCCTCCACTGTAGAAGAGAAGCCAGCCCATTAGGCAGCGAATCCCTGGGCCTTCTCTCATATTTGTTGTTCTGACATTATATGATCTCACCCTGCTATCTTGACAGCTGGACTCAGAATTTTCTTCCTTATTTAAAAAATACATATTAAGTATAATTTATATAAACCCCAGATCACAAGTATTTAATTAGCTAAGCTTTGACAGTTGGATACACCCATGGAGCCAATATCCAAAACAAGAGAGAAAACATTTTTATCACTCCAGCAAGTTCCCTTATGTCTTCTTAATCAGTCCCCTCACATCGCACCTCCTCTGGGAGGGCAACTGCTCTTCTGATCTCTCTCACCGTGATTGTTTGTCTGTTCTTGAACTTCATGTAAGTGGAATCATACAGTATCTGGCCTGTTTTACTCAATGTAATGCCTTTAACTTCTTGTTGTTTTTGTGTATCGACAGTTTTTTTTTTTTAAATTGCTGGAGGTATTCCATCATTTAAAAGTACCACAATTTGTTTATATATTCTTCTCTTGTTGGTTATTTGAGCTGTTTTTGTCTTTGGCCCAGTTTGAATAAGGCTAATGTAAACATCCTTTTGTAAGTTCTTTTGTGGGCAATTGCATTTATTTCTTTGGTCTATTCCTAGCAGTGAAATTGTAGGTATATGTTCAGATTTTTTTGCAGTTTAAAAAAAATTATTTATTCATTTTAATTGGAGGATAATTACTTTTCAATATTGTGATGATTTTTGCCATACATCAACATGAATCAGCTGCAGGTATACATGTGTCCCCCCGACCATCCTGAACCCTCCTCCCAACTCCCTTCCCACCCTGTCCCTCTGGGTTGTCCCAGAGCACTGACTCTGGGTGTCCTGCTTCAAGCACTGATTTTGCACTGATTATCGTTTTACATATGGTGATGTACATGTTTCAATGCTATTCTCTCAAATCATCCCACCCTCACCTTCTCCCACTGAGTCCAAAAGTCTGTTCTTTACATCTGTTTCTCCTTTGTCGCCCTGCATGTAGGATTGTTGTTACCATCTTTCTTTGTTGTTCAGTTGCTCAGTCATGTCTGACTCTTTGTGATGCCATGGACTACGGCATGCCAGACTTTCCTGTCCTTCACCATGTCCTGGAGCTTGCTCAAACTCATGTCCATTGAGTCAGTGAGCCATCCAACCATCTTGTCCATTGTCATCCCCTTCTCCTCCTGCCTTCAGTCTTTCCCAGCATCAGGGTCTTTTCTAATGAGTTGGTAAAGTACTCATATCAGGTAGCCACAGTATGGAGAAGGAAATGGCAACCCACTCCAGTGTTCTTTCCTGGAGAATCCCAGGGATGGGGGGTCCTGGTGGGCTGCCTTCTCTGGGGTCGCCCAGAGTTGGACACAACTGAAATGACTTGGCGGCAGCAGCAGCAGCAGCAGCAGCAGCAGCAGCCACCGCCGCCGCTGCCGCCACAGTATTGGAGCTTCAGCTTCAGCACTGGGCCTTCCAATGAATATTCAGGATTGATTTCCTGAATCAAGTGGCCAAAGTATTGGAGCATTAGCTTCAATATTGGTCCTTCCAGTGAATATTCAGGATTGATTTCCTTTAGGATGGACTGGTTTGATCTCCTTGAAGTGGAAGGAACTCTCAAGAGTCTTCTCCAACACTACAGTTCAAAAGCATCAATTTTTTGGTGCTCATCCTTCTTTATGGTCTAACTCTGACATCCATACATGACTACTGGAAAAACCATAGCTTTCACTATATGGACCTTTGTTGGCAAAGTCATGTCTCTGCTTTTTATTATGCTGTCTAGATTGGTCATAGCTTTTCTTCCAAGAACTAAGCATCTTTTAATTTCATGGTTGCAGTCAACATTTGCAGTGATTTTGGAGCCCAAGAAAATAATATCACTGTTTTCATTGTTTCTTCATCTATTTGCCATGAAGTGATGGGACCGATGCCATGATCTTAATTTTTTGAATGTTGAATTTTAAGCCAGCTTTTTAAAGCTGGGTCATATGGCATTTCTATTCCCAGTTTTTTAAGGAATCTCCACACTGTTCTCCATAGCAGATATACCACCAGCAGTGTAACAGGTTTCCTTTTTCTTCACACCCTCTCCAGCATTTACTGTTGTAGACTTTTAAACTTTTTGACGATGGCCATTCTGACCAGTGCAAGATGATACCTCATTGTGGTTTTGGTTTGCATTTCTCTAATGATGAGTGATGCTGAGCATCCTGTCACATATTTATTAGCCATCTGTATGTTTTTTATTTTAGAATAGTTTTAGTTTTACAGAAGCGTTTCCCAGGTGACGCTAATGGTAAAGAATCCACCTGCCAATGCAGGAGATGCAGGAGACGAGTGTTCAATCCTTGGGTTGGGATGATTCCCTGGAGTAGGAAATGGCAGCTCATTCCAGTATTCTTGCCTGGAGAATTCCATGGAAAGAAGATCCTTGTAGGCTACAGTCCATGGGGCCTCAGAGAGTCAGACACAACTGTGTAAGCAGAGTTTCATAGAAATATTGCATAGCTGGTACAGCGTGGCCCTGAATACTCCATACCCAATTTCCTCTGTTATTGATATCTGACATTGGTATGGTACATTTGGCACCATTAATGAGCCAGTATTGATATACTGAAAGCGAAAAGTGCAAGTGCTAGTCGGTCAGTCACGTCCAACTCTTTGCAACCCTGTGCACTGTAGCCCTCAAGGCTCCTCTGTCCGTAGGATTCTCAGGCAAGAATATTAGAGTGGGTTGCCATTTCCTTCTCCAGAGGATCTTTCCAACCCTGGGATTGAACCCTGGTCTCCTGCATTGCAGGTAGATTCTTTACCGTCTCAGCCACCAGGGAAATCCATTGATATATTATTAACTAAGATCTATATTCTTCAGAGTTCCTTAGTGTTTGCCCACTGTCCTTTTTCTGTCTATGATTCCATCCCAGGACACCACATTACATTTAAGTGTCATCACTGCTTGGGATCCTCCTGGCTGTAACAGTTTCTCACACTTTCAAGTTTTGAGGGTCAGGTATTTTTTAGAATGTATTTCAGTTAGGATTTTCCAGTGTTTTCTCATGGTTAGACTGAAGTGTTTTATGAATTTGGGTGAGGAAGATCACAGAGTAAAGAGCCATCTCTATCAGAGGATGTCAAGAATGTTGGGTATCAGTATCAGTTATCAGTAATATTAACCTTGGTCACCTCATTAATTTACTGTTTGTTGGGTTTCCCCACTGGAAAGTTACTCCTCCTCCTCTTTCCATATAGTTTTCTGAAGTGTTGGTGCTATATTATACTTGGACAAGCAGTGTTTGAGAGTCCACATGCACCTTATCCTCACCAACACTTGCTCTTGTCAGTCTTTAATTTTAACCATTCTTGTTAGTGTGAGGTAATCCCTCTGTGGTTTTAATTTGCATTCAGTGATGACTGTTGATGTTGAGCACTTTTCCATCTGCTTCCTGGCTATTCATATATCTTGTTTTGTGACATCTCTGTTCAAGTCTTTTGCCTGATTTTTTAAATTGAGTTATTTGTCTTTTTATTATTGAGTTGGGGAGTTATTTGTATATTCTAGACATAGCTTCTTTATTCAATATAGGCATGAGATGTTTTCTCCCAGTCTGTGGCTTGCCTGTTGATTTCTTACTGATGTCTTTTGATGAGCTGGATTTAAGATGCTAATGAAGAGATTTGAGGTCCAATGCTGAGTCATAGATTCTCATCCATTCTATATCTGATGCTGCTAATTTCAGTTATGAAGATTAGTGGTGGGTTGGTGGGTATAAGGATTATAACTATGTTTTCTTTTCAAGTCATCTGATATTCATTAAAAGAAAATTTTCAAAGGTAAGTTCAAGATTGCCCATAATAACAGTAATTGTGTTGTTCAGTGTGAAGGTTCCAGATGTGTTAGGCCAGGGCATGGAAGAAACCCATGTAAGAAGACCATGTCCTGTCTTTTGCCAATTATGAATTCTCATTCCCCAAAAAGCCTAGGCATGATCAGGGATGATAGGAAAAAGGGGGGCTCTTGCATGGGAGCACAGTGCAAGTCGAGTTTACTGGCAGGGAGGAGTCTAGCCTGGGAGGCAACACATCTTTATTCAATATAGGCATGAGATGTTTTCTCCCAGTCTGTGGCTTGCCTGTTGATTTCTTACTGATGTCTTTTGATGAGCTGGATTTAAGATGCTAATGAAGAGATTTGAGGTCCAATGCTGAGTCATAGATTCTCATCCATTCTATATCTGATGCTGCTAATTTTCAGTTATGAAGATTAGTGGTGGGTTGGTGGGTATAAGGATTATAACTATGTTTTCTTTTCAAGTCATCTGATATTCATTAAAAGAAAATTTTCAAAGGTAAGTTCAAGATTGCCCATAATAACAGTAATTGTGTTGTTCAGTGTGAAGGTTCCAGATGTGTTAGGCCAGGGCATGGAAGAAACCCATGTAAGAAGACCATGTCCTGTCTTTTGCCAATTATGAATTCTCATTCCCCAAAAAGCCTAGGCATGATCAGGGATGATAGGAAAAAGGGGGGCTCTTGCATGGGAGCACAGTGCAAGTCGAGTTTACTGGCAGGGAGGAGTCTAGCCTGGGAGGCAACACAGAGGCCGCTTCCAGCATTTTCCCCAAGATTTGGTGACAGGGCGCATAATCCTTTTACCAGTTAACAAAAAAGGAGAGGAGCAGAAGCCTGACGGTGAAAAGCAAGTCTCCTTGTTCATCAGTCAAGAAAGAGTCTTCAGTCAGGTTCAGAAAGGGTCTGGATTCCTAGACTCAGTTGTTGTTTACAGTTCTTAAACTCCTCTTGGAGAGGAAAGAATTCCTCTTAAGAAAAAGGACATCATGTAATATTAAATATTGACTCATACATTGGGTCTGAGAGATACTTTCAAGCTTCTTCAAATACCAGTAGTAAGGAAAGAGCTTTCTCTAGACTTCACGTGTTAACTCATTTACCAGCCAGTCCTGACATATTGACTCCCTGAAATGATGCTTGGTTCTAAAACTGATAATCATTAGTTTCTTTCAGATTTTTAACCTTTTGTAAATATGTTTGAAAAATCAGGTTGAAAAATCCTTGTAGTTTCTAATCTGTGCTAAGTAAATACTGGCTTCTTGATTGATTGTCAGTTCTTAATCATTTAGCATAGTATTTGTAATATTTAACTTTGGAGATGAGTACTTGGAAGATCATTGCACACCTTTTCTTTAGTACCAGTGGTGTTTGGAACTGAAAAAAAGACTCACCTATATTTTATTTTTACACATATACTATGATTTCTGGCTGGTAATGGCTCTGAACTCCTTGATTTTCCTGGGTTCTGCTTATGTTCTGCAATTCTCCATTTATCCAATTACCATGATTCTGTAAAATTTGGAAGAAATAACAGTGGCTCAAGGAGAAAATAGCCATGGCTTAATGTCATGTACAGCTAAAAGTCAGGACTCTATTATTTGCAAAGAGGAAGAAAAATAGGGACTTGAAATTAAGAAGACTTGAGGGTCAGTGGCATTCCTCAGCACAATTTAAAGCATTCTAAAAAGTGGGGGTGGGGGGGGAAGTTTGCCCATTAAAAACATGATTCTGACTTTTCTTTTTTTCTCTAGGAAAAGAATGAGTCTTTTTTTACTTAGAAAAAAATCTGCCTCTGAATTTAGCCGCCGTCTTTTCTCTAACTGCCTCTCTTCTTGTTGTTTCAGGTGAATCTCTTTGTACTGCTGTCTGTGGTGTGTGTCCTCCTGAATTTAGCCGGATTTATTCTTGGCTGCCAGGGTGCTCAGTTTGTGTCCAGTGTGCCCAGATGTGATCTGGTAAGCTGTCCTGAGACATCACTTTGTGCCTGTGCCAGCCGTGGCCTGCCCAGCATTCTTGGGTGCCAGTGTGTGTCTGGACACAGGACCACGCAGTGTCCTAAAGTGAGACCTGAAGTTGGTAAAAGGAAGTGAGAAAACAGAATAAAGAACTAACTGCTAATTATTTCACTTAGATTGTCGGTTAGTTTTTCTAAAGCAGGGACCAGCCAGTAGAACCCCCAAACCACAGCAATATAATGCATCATTAGTCAGTGAATAGATGGACCAGTTGTCCACAATCAGGATCTATCTGCTCTCATCTTAAGAGGAAAGATGGATATTGTCAGAATTCGGTTAGCAGTCCTTCATCTGAAACTTCTGGAGGCCTTTCGGCATTCAGACAGAGTTTTACCAGTTTTTAGAAGATAAATGTGACACACAGACTGTTTATTCTTTAACAACTCAGTGGAGTTGGGAGACAGCAGACTGTAATCAAAATTTTTGGTGTCCAGAGCTTTGGGGGTTTCAGAATCATAGATAAGAGGCTGTGAACCTGTGCTATCCCAATTTTTTTTTCTAATTTTTAATTGTGGTAAAATATACATAGCATAAAATATACCATCTTAACCATTCATTAGTGTTAAATGCATTCACCTCATTGTGCAGCCAATCTTCAGAACTCTTTCCATCTTGCAAAGCTGACATTGTACATTTTATTTTATTTAAAAATTTATTCATTATTTATGGCTTCACTGGGTCTCATTGCTGCGTACTGGCGCTCTCCAGTTGCAGAGGGTGGGGGCTGCTCTCTGGCTGCAGTGTGGGGGCCTTTCATCGCGGTGGCTTCCCTTGTTGTGGTGCATGGGCACAGTTGCCCCACTGCATGCAGAGTCTTCCCAGACTAGGGATCAAACCCACGTCCCTTGTAGGCGGGCGGGTTCTTGACCACCAGGGAAAGCCAGCACTATATATTTTAAACTGCTACTCTCCGTGCCCTCTCCCCTCTGGCCTCTGCCATCCACTCTTCTACTTTATGATGCTACGGATTTGACTGCTCTGGTTGTCCGATATAAGTGGGATCACTCAGTATTTGTCTTTTATTAAGTGTTTACTTCACTTAGTATAACAGCCTCAATATATCCACATGTTGTAGTATGTGTCAAAATTTCCTTTCTCTTTAAGGCTGAATGGTAAATATTTCACTGTTTGTAGAAGTCACGTTGTGTTTACCCTTCATCCATTGGAGGACTAGGGTTCTTTCTACCTTTTGGCTGTTGTAAACAATGCTATCATGGACATGGGTCAATTCTCTCGAGTATGTGCCCAGAAGTAAAATTTCTGGCCATCTCTGAAGTTTTTAAGAGGACTTTTCCACACAAATATCTCCCTATGGCAAAAAGCAAAAGAAGTGGACTCCTGGGAATTCCCTGACCATCCAGTGGTTAAGACTCCATGCTCCCAATGTGGGGGGCACAGGTCAGGAAACTAAGATTCAGCATGTCTCACGACATGTCCCCACCCCCCAAGTGGACTCTTTATGAGTTATAGTAAACCCCATCTGCTTGGAACTTGGTTCCGTGGCATTCTCACCCAGTCAAAACCCGCAGGATGCAAGTGAAGGCCGCCATGTCTCTTACAATGCTGTGATTGAATCTGTGCAGGAAGCTCATGATCTCCCCAAATGGGAAGATTCCTTGAGGTCTCAGTAAAAACTTGTTGCTCTTAACAACTCTTCACAGTTTTAAAAAAGTTTTTGTCATTTTGTTGCTTAATAACCTTAAGTTTTGGAAGCACAGGCTCACAGTGTTTCCTGATGTTTAAGGCCTTCTGTGACTTGCCCTTGTCCCTCTCTCCCACTGTAATCAAGCCCAGGCCCACAAGGCACCTAGGTTCCTGCCCTGCTTTGCTGTTCCTGACAGTGCCTCTCTCCTGACCATCCTCTGTCCCTTACTTCTCTGTTCATCCAAATAGGATCAGCCTTTTAATGCCTCATTGAATGATTATCTTTTAAAGGAAGTAGTCCCTGATCCTCAGAGAAGATAATCTTCCAGAATTCCTGTCTGTCCATCTCTGAAACATTTCTCCTTTTCTTTTTGGGGCTAAAGGTGTTCATACACTTGTCTTCTTTCTTTTCCTGTTCTGGAATCTCCCCGAGGACAGTGTCTGGCCCTCTGTCTTCTGGGGCGTTTTCAACAGCACCTCCTCACACACTTCTTTATATACACAGAGTTCTCAGAAAAAAATTTTAAACAAGGCTCGATCTCCCTGTCACTAATCACACAGAAAATTGGAAGGGACAAAGAGAACAGACACAGCAGAGAAGTGAAAAGTCATAATACATTGAAAGATAATTCAACAAAAGAGTAGCATCTATTCTATGCAAGACACCATACTAGGACTGCAGAGAGTAGAAAGAAAAGTCAGGCATCATTTCTGACCTAGAAGTTTATCACATAGCACAGGGAGTGGGGTCACTGCGGCAAGTGCTTGATCAGTGTGTGCGGAGGGGATGAATAAACGCCCACGTGCAAAGCCAGAGAGACTGCATGCAGCCATCAGAGTGAGACATGGTGTTCTGGGCATGCAAAAGGTCTTGGACCCTTGGGAAGGTGGGAAAAGGATACCCAGAACATCGGTATTTGAGATGGGCCCTGAATGATAATAAGCAAAGGGAGTGAGTTGAAGCCAGGAGAGGAGATTCCAAGTGCCGTGGTCGGAAGTTAGCCCAAGTGGTAGGTCGCTGGGGGCTCTGGAACAAACAGAAGCCAGATTGCAAGGTGTAAAGGTCCATACAATGGACTTTTCTGAGAAATTCGGTGGTCCTCTGCCTTGACTGCTATTAGAATCACCTGGGGAACTTTTTGAAAAGAATATCCAAGCTTGGGCCCTATACCCAGATATTCTCAGTTCTCCTGAAGTGGGGACCTGGACATGAGTATTTTATTTTTTAAAGCTTTTAAGTATATTTTTAATTAAAAATATTTCCCACTACTACAAAACCAGCTCTGAGATTGTTTCTGATTATATGATTATAAAAATTGGACAATCCATAAAAGTGTGGGATGGAACTTAAAAATCATTTGAAACCTCAGTATTCTGGGATATCATAGTTAATCATTTGATGCTTTTTTTGTGTGTGTCTTTATGAATAAAACCATTCATCAACAGGACCGTATTGTAGTTAGTTTTCACTAGGGAGCCTGTTTGACATGTGGGGTCTTTCTGAGGAAGGGATGTTTCCCTTCCATCTTTGCCTCACCACCCACATGTCATTCCAAATCCACAGTAACAAGCGGGCGGTTTCCTTTCATGTTTTCACACTTACGTAACCTTGCATAGGTGTGTCTGGGGTGGGGCTTTGTTGTTGTTCAGTTGCTCAGTCATGTCCAGCTCTTTGTGACCCCATGGACTGCAGCACGCCAGGCTTCCCTGTCCTTCACTATCTCCCGGAGCTTGCTCAAACTCATGGCCGTTGACTCGGTGATGCCATCCAACCATCTCGTCCTCTGTCGTCCTCTTCTTCCCCTGCCTTCAATCATTCCCAGCAACAGAGTTTTTCCAGTGAGTCAGCTCTTTGCCTCAGGTGGCTCAAGTATTGGAGCTTCACCTTCAGCATCGGTCCTTCCAATGAAGATTCAAGACTGATTTCCTTTAGGACAGACTGGTTTGATCTTGCAGTTCAAGGGACTCTCAAGAGTCTTCTCCAACACCACAGTTCAAAAGCATCAATTCTTCAACGCTCATCCTTCTTTGTGGTCCAACTCTCACCTCCATGCATAACTCCTGGAAAAATCATAGCTTTGACTGTTTGGACCTTTGTTGGCAAAATGATGTCTCTGCTTTTTAATATGCTGTCTAGGTTTGCCATGACTTATTTTTCAAACATGGAATCTGTTATATCCACTTACCTGTATATTGTTTTTCTGACTTAAAATTTTAAGTGAGATACAGCTCTAACATCTTTCTTTCTTTACCCTTTGAGCAGCTCAGTTCTCTGTTTTCTTGTTGTCTGTTGTGGTTTGGATTTTGGCCGATAAAAGCAATGCTGCTATGAATACCACTCTGCATATCCCCACGGGAGCTGTTGACCTAAGTGGGCTAGTCTCCCAGGACAGGGATTATTCTTCTGTTAGTCTCATCTTTTTATAGCTCATTCAGCCATTTGACGATTTTATTCTTTTTTTTTTAAATTAAGATAAAATTTGCCAACAGTTAAATGACCAGGTCTCAAGTGCACAGTTCATCAAGTTTTGACCAGTGTGTATATTCATCATAACAGATACACTCCTGTTCAGACAAGATAGGGAGCATTTTCATTACTTTAGAGAGTTCTTTGCTGCCTCCTTTCAGCCAATTTCAACTTTCTCATAGGCAACCAGTTCCAATTTCGTTCACCATAGATTAGTTTTGCCTATTCTTGAACTTCACACAAGTGGAGTCATGTGGTATGTACCATTTTGTGTCTGACCTGTCTATCTCAGCATGATGTTTTTGAGATTCATCCATGTTTTTGGGGGTCATATCAGTTGTTTGCTCTTTTTAAAAAAAATTATTTATTTTAATTGGAGGCTAATTGCTGTACAATATTGTAGTGGTTTTTGCCATACATTACATGAATCAGCCATGGGTGTACATGTGTTCCCATCCTGAACCCCTCTCCCACCTCCCTCCCCATCCCATCCCTCAGGGTCATCCCAGTGCACCAGCCCCGAGCACCCTGTATCATGCATTTAACCTGACTTGAAATCTGTTTCACATATGATAATATACATGTTTCAATGCTATTCTCTCAAATCATCCCACCCTCACCTTCTCCCATGGTGTCCAAAAGACTGTTCTTTACATCTGTGTCTCTTTTGCTGTCTCGCATATAGGGTCATCATTACTATCTTTCTAAATTCTATATATATGCATTAGTATACTATATTGGTGTTTTTCTTTCTGACTTACTTCACTCTGTATAATAGGCTCCAGTTTCATCCACCTCATTAGAGTTGATTCAAATGCATTCTTTTTAATGGCTGAGTAATATTCCATTGTGTATTATGTATCACACCTTTCTTATCCATTCATCTGCCAATGGACATCTAGTTTGCTTCCATGTCCTGTCTATTGTAAATAGTGCTGCGATGAACATTGGGGTACACGTGTCTCTTTCAATTCTGGTTTCTTCAGTGTGTATGCCCAGCAGCGGGATTGCTGGGTCATAAGGCAGTTCTATTTCCAGTTTTTTAAGGAATCTCCACACTGTTCTCCATAGTGGCTGTACTAGTTTGCATTCTCGTCAACAGTGTAAGAGGGTTCCTTTTTCTTCACACCCTCTCCAGCATTTATTTTTTGTAGACTTTTTGATAGCAGCCATTCTGACTGGCATGAGATGGTACCTCACTGTGGTTTTGATTTTCATTTCTCTGATAATGAGTGATGTTGAGCATCTTTTCATGTGTTTGTTAGCCATCTGTATGTCTTCTTTGGAGAAATGTCTATTTAGTTCTTTGGCCCATTTTTAGATTGGGTCGCTTATTTTCCTGGAATTGAGCTCCAGGAGCTGCTTGTATATTTTTGAGGTTAATTCTTTGTCAGTTGCTTCATTTGCTATTATTTTCTCCCATTCTGAAGGCTGTCTTTTCACCTTGCTTATAGTTTCTTTCGTTATGCAAAAGCTTTTAAGTGTAATTAGGTCCCATTTGTTTATTTTTGCTTTTATTTCCATTACTCTGGGAGGTGCTTTTTATTTTTTTTAACCAGGGCAATATTTCATGCTATAAAAATACCGTAACTTGTTTTATCAGTTCTCCTGATAATTGGGTTGTTTCCAGTTTGGGGATATTATGAACAAAGCTGTTGTGAACATTTTTGTGTAGTTTTTCTTTGTCGACATGTTTTCATTTCTCTTGAGTAAGCACACAGGTGTAGAATTGTTGGGCTGTGTGGTGAATGTATGTTTAACTTTGTAAGAACTGCTAAATGGTTTTCCGAAGTAGATGGGAAATAAGTATATTTAATTAAGGGGCTTTAACTTACTTTTCCACCAGTAACCCTCCGCCTACATGTTACTCTAATTTTTACCAGTCTGATGGGACCGAGTCCAGATCTCATTGTTACTTTAAGTTGCAGTTTCCTGATTGATAGAGGTGGTACAACATTTTGGGGAAAACCTTACAGAAAATTCTAATATGTGGCTAGGGTAGAGAACTGTAGTACTGATGGTTGATGGAAGGAAGAAGAAGATCTTCTATTTTACATTTAAAGTTGCTCAGTCATGTCCGACTCTTTGCAACCCCATGGACTAAGTCCATGGAATCTCCAGGCCAAAATACTGGAGTGGGTAGCCTATCCCTTCTGCAGGGGATCTCCTCAACCCAGGGATTGAACCCAGGTCTCCTGCTTTGTGGGTGGATTCTTTACCAGCTGAGCCATAAGGGAAACCCAAGAATACTGGGGTATGTAGCCTATCCCTTCTCCAGGGTATCTTCCCAACCCAGGAATCAAACCGGGGCCTCCTGCACGACAGGGAGATTCTTTACCAGCTGAGCTACCAGGGAAGCCAAAACCCTGACACTTGTAGTTTGCTTCCTCCTGCCGCTTAAGAGAGAGAGAAAAGATATCTGACACTTGCAGCCTATTTCCTCCGTTTGGAGACCCCTAGCCTTCCTACCTGTTACCGTCTCATTCCCCCCTTTTCTTTTAGGAGAATTATGTTGCCTAGGGAAAGGTAGATCGTCCCTAAATTGTTGAGGCAACATATTCTCATATTGAGGGTCTCTAATCCAGGGGCCCCGAGTAGTAGTTGGAGGAAGCTGCTGCAGTGGCAGGAGTTTGGGCAACTATTTGTAACTTAAAAGCCTTCGTGCAGCTAGAAAGAAATCCAGTTACAGATGCAGGCAGCAAACAGCAAAAACAGGACAATCACCAAAGTTAAAAGTCACATTATGTCCACAAAGGGTACAAAGCGTTGCACCAGTCCATTTTAAGGATTGTTAGATGTCCGCAGATCAAGAAGAGTCATTACATATGATTGTTGTTGTCAAAGGTATTCGGAGACTTATAAAAAGTCTGAAAGGTGGATTGTTTTCATTTAAGAATGGGGAGATTCTTAAGAGATGGAAGAGAAGTTTGAGTAGATTTTCAGAAATATGGGGCAGAGATGGGATTAAGAAGGCAGGAGAAGGATTAGAAACAGGAAGAACAAGGAACACAAAACGCATGGTTGCCGAGAACCATTTTGTACAGAGCGTAAGGGCTTTCCTGCATTCACTGGGCACCGTGATAGACATTCATTGTTCTTTGCACAATGATTAACTTTCAGATACTATCTCTTATTTAAGGAATTAATTCTCACTTATCTGGAAAAATTTTGCCATCCAAACTGGTTCACCCTAAAAGTTTCAGATAGCTGAGGTTTCTATATATTTGGATGCCCAGGATTGTGTGAATTACGCAAGTGTGTGTACAGCCCACACAGGACTGGTTTCCCTCTTATTATAAAGCCTTGGGTCAAGAATGGACTCATGTAGGAAGGGAGTACTTTGTAAGATGACACCTAGTGTTACCTGAGGGAGGTAAAACTAGGTAAGATTTTGAGGCTTACATAGCTATAAATAATGGAAATTGCATTGTGTTCCATTGAAAAACATGAGTTTGGTTCCTGCTTTGGGAGGGAGGATCTTGGGTACATGAACAGAATGGAGATGTGAGAAGAATGAATAATCTCTATTAGCTACTGCTTTGTTATACTAAATAATGCTGTTAGTATTAAAACAGGAATTTCTCAGCCAGAGACTTTCAAAGAGGAAGCCCATTAGGAGTAATATTTACCTTCTGAATTTAGCCTGATATTATTAACTGTGGAAGAGGGCCAAGGGAAAATCAGCCATCCCTGAGGGGCAAGAATAGTTCCCACCTGCCGAGGGAAATCCTGTGTGAATGGCCACAGTCATTTTCCTTTAGAAGGAAGAATCTCTTATAGATATTAACAGCAGGATGTACCTTCAAAAATGTGAGACAACGAAAGAAAACTTCAAATACAAACAGCTTTGTGCCTTTGTGTGTGGAGTTGTGGATCTAGGTGTGGGGACGTTGCGGAGGTAACAATCTCTGTGGATAAACCAGGAAAAGACAGAAATAAAGTGTCTATGAACTGATACATTATGGAGTCCATGGAGGTAACTCTAGTTGTAATTTTTTTTATCAGGGGCAAAAGTTATATCAAAATCAGCATCACTGTTTAATATAGTAAGGCATCCCTTTAAATATGATTTAAGGACAAGGAATAAAAAGTGTTCTAGGACCCATGGAGTTCTAGAAGAGGCAAAGCTAATCTCTCTCTCTCTCTCTCTCTCTCTCTTTGCTGCACCTTGCGGCATGTGGGGATTTGGTTCCCTGAGCAGGGACTGAACCCACACCCCCTGTCGTGAAAATGTGCTATCTTAACCACTGGACCACCAGGGAAGTTCCTGAGAGAAAACTAATGTACATATAAAAAATAGCCCAGCAGTGGCTGCCTTTAGGAGGGTGTGGGCATGGATCAGTAAGGAAGGGGCATGGATCAATAGGGAAGGGGCATGAAGGATTTTCTCTGGTGACAAGATCTTCTGTATGTTATTAAGTATTTGGGTTGCAGAGGTATACACATGACTCAAAATTCCTTGAATGGCATGCTTATGATTTGTGTATGTAAATTTTGTGTGTGTACTTAGATTTCAACTCAAAAGAAAAACAGTTCAGTTTAGTTCAGTTGCTCAGTCGTGTCCGACTCTTTACGACCCCATGAATCGCAGTACGCCAGGCCTCCCTGTCTATCACCAACTCACGGAGTTCAATCAGACTCACATTCATTGAATCAATGATGCCATCCAGCCATCTCATCCTCAGTCGTCCCCTTCTCCTCCTGCCCCCAATTCCTCCCAGCATCAAAGTCTTTTCCAATGAGTCAACCCTTCGCATGAAGTAGCCAAAGTACTGGAGTTTCAGCGTTAGCATCATTCCTTCCAAAGAAATCCCAGGGTTGATCTCCTTCAGAATGGACTGGTTGGATCTCCTTGCAGTCCAAGGGACTCTCAAGAGTCTTCTCCAACACCACACTTCAAAAGCATCAATTCTTCGGTGCTCAGCTTTCTTCACAGTCCAACTCTCACATCCATACATGACCACAGGAAAAACCATAGCCTTGACTAGACGGACCTTAGTTGCAAAGTAATGTCTCTGCTTTTGAATATACTATCTAGGTTGGTTGTAACTTTTCTTCCAAGGAGTAAGCGTCTTTTAAATTTCATGGCTGCAGTCACCATCTGCAGTGATTTTGGAGCCCCCCCAAAATAAAGTCTGATACTGTTTCCACTGTTTCCCTGTCTATTTCCCATGAAGTGATGGGACCAGATGCCATGATCTTCGTTTTCTGAATGTTGAGCTTTAAGTTATGCTATCCAGGTTGATCATAACTTTTCTTCCAAGGAGTAAGCGTCTTACGTGTGATTAATTATCTAAAATTATAGATTATTGAAGTTCTGTCTTAAATCATGAAAGGAAAGCCCGTGAACCATCTTATCTCAGCTTATTTAAACATTACCTTTGTTGCTTTATATATTTTGCTTTCAGGTTGGGGCAGTATAAAAAAGGATTGTTGACATTTCATTAAAGTTTTTTTTAAGAGAAGATGAGAAATTCTCATTTATTTGGTATTTCAATAAGTATGTTAAGGCTCTGCACATTTCTTAGTCTTCATGGAAAAGTGAGTTAGCTGTAACGAAGTCCATTTTTTGACAATAAGGAACTAAGATGTACAATTTTAAATATACTAAAATATGCTATTATGATAATAAAGATAAATTTTACTAAACTGCATTACTCTTTTATTAAGTCAGGAAGACAGGAGGTTGCCCCAGATGAGTTTCTGTGATGATGAGTTGAATACCTTTGACTAAATAGGGAAATATGAATCAGTGTACATATAACCCGTTGGAGAGAAGAATCAGAAATAGCCCTGCAGGGTCTCATGAATAAGTAGTTACAGTGAAATCATTTTGAATTTTCATTATTTGGATAAATGCGTCAATGATTTCTGCCTCTTTGTAGCCATAGCCGTGGCAAGGTTCATTTATATCTGTCCTATCTTAACCTGGCAAGGGATTTTTTTCTTCAGAATGCTGACAGTTCCATACATACCAGAAGCATAATCACCAAACCTGCCTTATGTCACACATACTGACTCTAACTTTTCAGAAAGTGTTCTCACCTTCCTTCCTTAGGCCTTCATGGCCTTGTTGGCTTCCTGAGTTTGATCCTCCTTTGCTGTACCTTTTAGGGAGTAATATAGCAAAACATTTTACTGTATTAAAGAGTTACAGAGAAACGAGAAAAGTTATAGATATTTAGCCTATTACTTTTCCTATCTTATACGGTAGAAATATTATAGAGGTGATCTGAGTATGTGTGGACGGGGATGGCAAGCAAGAGACTGAAGCTTCCTTAGTACAAATTCACTGTACATTTTTTTTTAACACTGATCATGTTGTGTGGTTTCTAAAGTTGGATGCCTGGAGATGTTCCAATATGAATTTTTATGTTCTTTTTAATTTCTGTTCTTGGTTATGTTCTATATTGATCAAAAGATATTCCTGTCAATGTATGTAAGAATATGAAAAAGAATAAATATATATGTATAACTGAGTCACTTTCTGTACAGTAGAAATATAACACTATAAATCAACTATACTTTAATATAATTTAAAAAAATACATTATAGTAATGATATATACAATTAAAATAAATATAATTATAAAATATTTTACCTATGAGGGTATAATATCAAAAATGCTTGTAGACAACTAATCCCTGCTTTAATCCAATGTCTTATTGTATAAGCAAGGTTAAATGAAATCCAGAGAGAAGAACTTGCCTGAATGACAGGTACAACAGAATAAGATCTAGAGATCAAACATTCTAATATTCAGGATTATCAGTTTTCTACCTCTTACTTCAAATGATTTTTTAATATATTTATATCTGGTATAAAGCCTAAATTAAGATACCATATTGGACTTTCCTGGTGGTACAGTGGATGAGAATCCACCTGCCTATGCAAGAGACACAGGTTTGAGTCCTGGTCCAGGATGATTCCACAAAGCCATGCACCACAGCTACTGAGTCCACATGCTACAACTACTGAAGACTGTGCTCCACAAGAAGAGAAGCCGCTGCAATGAGAAGCCCATGCACCACAGCAAAGAAGCCCATGCCATGGCTCGCCCGAAGGCCTGTGCCAAGCAACAAAGACCCAGAGCAACCAAATAAATAAATCAACTGTAAAAAAGAGTCTATAAACAAAAAAGATGTCTTAAAAAAAAAAACATATATTAAGTCCTGCCTTGATATCTGAGCCTTGTGTGTGCTTAGTTGCTCAGTGATGTTCGACTCTTTGAGACCGCATAAACTATAACAGCTGACCAGGCTCCTCTGTCCATGGGATTCTCCAGGAAAAAAATACTGGAGTGCATTGCTTTTCCCTTCTCCAGGGTATCTTCCAGAGCCTCAAATGCCTAACCATGAGTTTCCATTCTCACCAGGGACAAATCCCAACCAATGACACTGGCTGCCCACAGGATAGTACCTCTATCAGCAGGATCAACTATATTCCAGTTGGTCTTCAACCTGATGGGTTTCACTTCCATGCCAGTCTGAAAATTATTGAAACAAGCAAATGACATCATTCCATAGCAAAGAGAGGTCACTGTATTTCTTGTTACTATAAAACCTGCTTCTCACAACCCCTACTTGTTCAACCTAATTGTTCAATTGAATAATTTTGTTGGATGGGGCATCTCGGTACATTTCATCCTCTTGGGACATACATTATACAAAGTAAAAGAAGTCAAGGGAGTAGACACAAGGGACAACATAGTGCTTCATTGTATTTATATAAAACTTCCAGAAAAGGCAAAGCAATCAAATAAAACATAGATTGGTGGTTGCCTGGTGCTGAGGGTTGGAAGTAGGAGTGACATCTCTAATATAAGAAAGATTATACTGGATGATGTGAAAGGAAAGGAAAGTGAACTGGCTCAGTCGTGTCTAACTCTTTGCAACCCCATGGACTGTAGCCTACCACGCTTCTCCGTCCATGGGATTTTCCAGGCAAGACTACTGGAGTGGGTTGCCATTGCCTTCTCCAGGGGATCTTCCCGACCCAGGGATCAAACCCGAGTGTCCTGCATTGTAGGCAGACTGTCTGAGCCACCAGAGATGATGTAAATGTTCTTAAATTGTTGTGATGGTTATATATCTAGGTATATTTATAATAATCATTGCATTATACCTAAAAATGACTATGTTTTTGGTATAAAAATATCAAAATAAACATGTTTAAAAGTAATAAAATACAAGTTGCATATTAAAAGTGACTTTTACTACCAAAGTGTCAAGTTTTAACTATTATTAAATTCCAAGGTTTTCATTTTCATTATTGAGTAAAATATAAGATTCTTGTAATACTAAGTTAGTTTACATATGGGAAGCTGGTTCATAGAGCTTTGGTAGGCAATAGTGACTCAATAAGAAATAGTTTCCACTCTTAGTAGAGAATAATTTTAAATAGTATACTGAAAGTTCCGAAAAAATAGTATTATATGTATTTTTGCTTAACAG
>SJYC01019350.1:0-22396 GCA_006408675.1 Madoqua kirkii
CGTCTAGTCAAGGCTATGGTTTTTCCTGTGGTCATGTATGGATGTGAGAGTTGGACTGTGAAGAAGGCTGAGTGCCGAAGAATTGATGCTTTTGAACTGTGGTGTTGGAGAAGACTCTTGAGAGTCCCTTGGACTGCAAGGAGATCCAACTGGTCCATTCTGAAGGAGATCAACCCTGGGATTTCTTTGGAAGGAATGATGCTAAAGCTGAAACTCCAGTACTTTGGCCACCTCATGCGAAGAGTTGACTCATTGGAAAAGACTTTGATGCTGGGAGGGATTGGGAGCAGGAGGAGAAGGGGATGACAGAGGATGAGATGGCTGGATGGCATCTTGGACTTGATGAACATGAATCTGAGTGAACTCCGGGAGTTGGTGATGGACAGGGAGGCCTGGCATGCTGCGATTCATGGGGTCACAAAGAGTCGGACACGACTGAGCGACTGAACTGAACTGAACTGAACCTATTTCATGAGTGTGGATCTAGCTGTACTGTGGGGATGTTTCCTGCTAGAGAAAACTGAAAATGAGGGCATGGGAATCAAGGTGGCTTGGGCATTTTGGCCCATTCATTTCCTTTACAAATGAGCTTCAAAACCCAAGCTCAAGTGGAGCTGGGCTGCACCAGGGCTGGACTCTGTTCAGCTGTTGGGCTGAGTGCCTCTGCCTCACTCCCTACTCCCACACTCCTTCCTAAACATGCCCTGTGGAAGGGCCAAGCTTTCCCAGCACACAGAGGAGGATCATTCTTTGGTCTAGGTCATATTAGCTGCTTCATCAGCCTTGGATATGTTCTCAGGTCCTATTTGTAGTATCAAAGCAGAACATATTTCACATGATCCTTTTGGGTTTCCTGTTCATCTTCAGATCTCATGGGCATGAACCAGCAAAGGTCTCCTGGAGACTTTGGGATGAATTTGCATCAACCCAGATTTTGGAGTCTCTTAAAAAGGTCAACCCTGGGTGGGTCTCTTAACCATTTCGGAGCTCAGTTTCTTCATTCACTCACCTTGTCACATGGCTCCTGAGCTTGTTATGAGATAATGGGCTAAAAAAATACTTTCTAAAAACAAAAGCTGAGATGGACGTGGGTCTGAGTGAACTCCAGGAGATGGTGATGGACAGGGAGGCCTGGCGTGCTGCGATTCATGGGGTCCCAAAGAGTCGGACACGACTGAGCGACTGAACTGAACTGAGACCATGTTCTGCTGTTGTTAGTTGCATGGTTTAAAATGTTCTTGGCACGTGTCTAACTCTTAAGAAACATTTAGCTCCCAATCTTTGTTGTTGTTATTTAGTCGCTTCAGTTGTGTTTGACTCTTTGCAACCCTGTGTACTGTAGCCCTCCAGTCTCCTCTGTCCACGGGAATTCTCCAGGCAAGAATACAGGAGTGTGTGCCATTCCCTTCTCCAGGGGATCTTCCCGATTCAGGGCTCAAACCCGTGTCTCTTTTGTCTCCTGCATTGGCACGTGGGGTCTTTACCACTAGCGCCACTTAGGAAACCCCAGCCCCTAATCTTACCCCCCCTTATCAGGTAGCAGTTGTCTAATGACACTCATTCTCAATAAAAGTTTGGTCATCTTTCTCACACATAACAGGGTTTTGATTTCAGCCACCATAATCCGTCTCCTTTAGCACTAGTGTCAGTCCTGGCTGGGCCTTGGAGCTCCTGGGAACACTGACAGCCTACAGATACCCAGCCCTGTCATAGGCAACTAGGGCAGAATTTCTAGAGGTAAGGCCTGCGTCATACCCGGTATAGGAATGCTCCTAGGTGATTCTTCTCTATAGCTGGGTTGAGCATCACAGGGCTCAGGAACAAAAGGTACAGGAGAGAGCATACCCGTTTCCTTCTGTGGATCTTTATTTACCCAAAAGTGTACAAATGAAAAGTTGCTTAATAGGAAGGGAACTTAGCTTCTGCATCAACTCTAGCAGCATCTTCCATCTACATGAGGCTTTTCTGGTCATAGAATAACCACCATGGAAGCCGCTCATTTTGTGGTCCCTCTTTCCCCACAGTTTTCCTTCTTGAAGAGATTCTGTAGTAGGTCAGATCTAAAGTGGAGCCTGTTCCTCCCACTTCTCGGCCCTAAGCAAGCCCTCTCTTCTGTAGGATCGCACAGGCAGCCACTGGACTGGAGGAAATAGGAAATAAACAGCATCAGAGCTAACAGACCAACCTGGGGGATGAACTTTCCAGGCGAGGACACCGCAGTGAAGAAACGCAGGGACATTTGGCTGAGGGGGGACTGACTGGGGTTCGTAAGTGCTAGAAAGATGCATGGGGTTATGCTAATTAAGAGTTGAAGCCTGGACCTCGAGAGGACAGGAGTGCAGAGGTCTCAGTGAGTAAGGCATGCCGCCTTGTTCATTGGTCAGGAAAGTCTCCAGTCAGGTCCAGGAAGAGTCTGGATTCCTGGAGTCACTTGGTGCTTACAGTTCTTAAATGGCTTCGGCTAGAACAGAGAGTTGGTGTGAAACCCATGGGCAAGCCCTGCTCTAAGGAAGAAGAATATCCCTTTCTTGACAACTTTACCAGGACCCCTCCCAGCCAGGCCAGGGAGTGGCCATTCCTGCAGGTTCTGCTCCTGGAATGTGCCCGTGTTAGGCACTGAGCCCATGCATCCCTGCCTGCCGTGTCAGCCTATGACCGTCTCCTTCCTTCTCAGGTAAAACAAGGCTGAGAGTCTTGCTTCTGACCCAAAGATGCAGGAAAAAAGGGGAGCACTTTCTCACTTTTTCATTCAGGCTACAGAAGTGTCATCCTTCTGAATCCCAACTTCTTGAAGTTTTATTGTTAGGAAGACAGAATATCAGATCTTTTTAAATTTTTTTTCTTCCACCAATTGCATTTTTGTAAATAGGCACAAATAAAACAATCATAAATGCAGATAAAACAGTCCCCTGCAGCCAACTGGCTCTAGAATTTGTCTTTTCATCAATCTCCTTTAGTTTATGTCCATTATTGCATTTCAAGAGCATACGTTAAGCTTTTGGTATTGTCTCTTTTTTACATTCTCCAACACTTCATGGCCTGAGTACAGGGTTTTTTGGTCTTCTCTTTTTTGTATTTTTTAAATTGTGATATAAATGGCATATAACATGATGTTAGTTTTAAGTGGACCTGTGAGTAGTGATTCAATACTTTATATTGTGAAATGATCACCATAGTAGGTCTAGTTAACATGCATCACTGCATATAATTACAAGTTTTTGTTTCTTGTAATGAAAACTTTTAAGACCTATTCTTATAGCAGCTATCAAGTATACCATGCATTATTATTGACTCTGATCACCATGCCTTGAGTTACATCCCCAGGACTTATTTACATGTTTTACAACTGGACGTTTTATCACAGTGTATAAACTTTCATGTATTTTTAACGGTTATTTTCAAATTTAGGTTCTTTGTTATCTAGACAATTTGTATGTGTGTGTGTGTGTTTGTGTAATTTTCTATGAATGCTGGCAGAAAATCTTGTGCATTTTGGTTTTTATTTTTTGATCTCAAAGGACAAAAGGCATAGTACCTAGCATGTAGCAAGCACTCCATCAGTGTTTGTTGAATGCCCACCTTTAGGAAGAGACAATGATTCCTTCAGTGGCATGCTACTCTTTCTCTGAGCTATGACATTATTTGTTTTTGTGTGTGTGTGTGTTCATTGTTTCAAGTATTTATTTAACAAGTAGTGAGTTTCTACCATTAATCGGACATCAGGAGAACACAGGCAAGAAACTTTTGTCATGTACTAATGTAAAAAACACGGAACAACAGACTGGTTCCAAATAGGAAAAGGAGTATCCTTAGTTTTTTTGTTTTTTGTTTTTATTTTTAATTGAGATGAAATTCATATAACATGAAATTAACCGTTTGGAAGAATACAATTCAGTGGCATTTTGTACATTCACAATATGTGCAACCATCAGCTCCATCTAGTTCTAAAGCATTTTCATCACCTACAAGGAAACCCTATATCCATTAAACTGTCACCCCCATTCTCTCCTTTCCCCAGTCCCCTGGGCAACCATGTATTTGCTTTCCCTTTCTTATGGATTGCTGTTCACTTTTTGACTAGTGGATTTAAAAGGAATGATGGTATTACATTTTCTTTATCGTCCCTTGCCTAAGAATTCGGGGCACTCCATCAGAGAGCAGCTTAGTTGATTATTCTCCTGCTCCTGGACCAGGAGGTTGTAGCACGGAGGGGTGAGGGGTTTTTCGCATAGTCAGTGGGTAATGCTGCAGAGTCAATAGCCAGTATTTAGAGCCACCAGCATCAACTAGCCGAAACAAGCTTTCTGATGCCAAGATGCTCTTCCTAGGATGGTTGGTCCTGATGTTATTCCCCTGCCACATATCTATGGAGCACGAATCAAAGGAGTGGAAGTATTCTGCCCTCTGGACCCCCCACCTCCCTATGAAGCTGTGGTGAGCCAGACAGACCAGCAGCAGGTACGGTCCATGGAGTTTCTCTTTGGTACATTGATGGCAAGCAGGAAAAACAGCTGCAGAGAACAGGGTGGGAGAGGGACCATGTCTTATAGATGTTTGTAAGAAGTTCACTTTACTCCAGCTGATATCAACAAATAACCCTTTTCCCCTGTGATGCAGGGATCTTCATTCCAAATGCCAGAAGGACCAGAAGTTGCCACCAGCCCATTGGAGCCGATCTGCATGCCAGGGATTCAAGGTAATAAATACGTGATTGCTGCCCAGACTCATGATTCAGTAGATTAAGAATGATATTAATAATGATCCATATGATATTTTGTTGGAGGTCAGATATTCTTGGAGCAGATGGTTCAAACTACATTCTTTCTTCCAAATGTAAAAGCATTATCAACTCCTTAGGGCTTACAAGTAGGAGATAATATATTATTCTGCCCTCTGGACCCCCCACCTCCCTATGAAGCTGTGGTGAGCCAGACAGACCAGCAGCAGGTACGGTCCATGGAGTTTCTCTTTGGTACATTGATGGCAAGCAGGAAAAACAGCTGCAGAGAACAGGGTGGGAGAGGGACCATGTCTTATAGATGTTTGTAAGAAGTTCACTTTACTCCAGCTGATATCAACAAATAACCCTTTTCCCCTGTGATGCAGGGATCTTCATTCCAAATGCCAGAAGGACCAGAAGTTGCCACCAGCCCATTGGAGCCGATCTGCATGCCAGGGATTCAAGGTAATAAATACGTGATTGCTGCCCAGACTCATGATTCAGTAGATTAAGAATGATATTAATAATGATCCATATGATATTTTGTTGGAGGTCAGATATTCTTGGAGCAGATGGTTCAAACTACATTCTTTCTTCCAAATGTAAAAGCATTATCAACTCCTTAGGGCTTACAAGTAGGAGATAATATATGAACAGAAATAAAGATATCATTAGAATCTTTTATGAATAACCATGCTATTTTCAGAAACGGATTTCAGAGTTTATTTTGGCATTCTTTTTTTAAAAAATTTTTTATCTTTAAAAAAAATTTTTATCTATTTTTTTAAACACTCAAAACATTTTGTATTGGGGTACAGCTAATTAACAATGTTGTGATAGTTTCAGGTGAACAGTGAAGGGACTCGGCCATACATATACATGTATCCTTTCTTCCCCAGATCCCTCTCCCACACAGGCTGGCACATAACCCTGGACAGAATTCCACGTGCTATACAATAGGTCTTTGTTGGTTATCCATTTTAAACACAGCAGTATGTACATGACCTTCCCAAAGTCCCTAGCTATTCCTTCCCCGCTGACAACATAAGTTTATTTTCTAAGTCAGTGAGTCTGTTTCTGTTTTGTGAGGAAGTTCATTTGTATCATTTCTTTTTTGATTCCACATAGAAGGGATGGCATGTGCTATTTCTCCTTCTCTGTCTGACTTACTTCACTCAGTATGACACTCTCTAGGTCCATAATTTGGCATTCTTTTATTTTTCTGATCTAAGATTTTTTTTCTTCCATTAAGATGAGCTCTTCTAAAGGGACAAAGAGAGTTTCATCTATTGCAGAGTGATTTGCTCATTTGTAACCCAGGACCCAGGTCATGCTGCCTTCACATGTACTGAGTGCCAATTCCCAATCCTCCATTAAATACTAGGGTCAGTTTACATTTATCCTTGTAGCTTAAGGGCACATGGTTATCGCTTTCTCTCTTTGGAGAGGTTTTAAATGGCCCAGAGAATTGTTCACAGGATAAAATTACAGATGGGATAAATAATGGATTAACTCTTAGCTATTTTAGACAGAGGTGATTTTTCAGCAGCAACATTTAGAATAGGTTTCTGCTCTGTTCACTTTCCATCTTAAGTAGAATTATGAAGCAGGGTTCTGTTTCCTAAGTATGTTTTTAATCCTTCCATTTCTTAAAAAAAAAAGTTTCCCAGAGTACTACTCAGGCTCACAAATGGTGGGATTTTATTTTCCCGAGTAGCAGTCGTCCAATTTCAGAGTGGTTTGCCTGATTCCTTTAATGGCCACTAGCTCTTAACCTGGCTTCCCAGGAGTCTCACAGCCCAGTCCACACACACTTCCTCTGCCTGCATTTGGCCTGCTGCCCCAGGGCAGCCGTCTCACCTGTACACCTCACCTGCACTGGTATGCCCTTCCACCTACTCCAGCTCAGCCTGAATAGTCAGAAAGGGGAAATGGCAGAGACCTTCCCGGTGCCACTCCAGCATGCTTCACTGGGGAAGATTCCAAGCACCTTTTTAGGCATTTGGGCGTGGCTTGTTTTTCTGCTCTTGATTCTAAAGTTTTTTGTTTGTTTGTTTTAGGTGTGTTTGGGGCTTATAAGTAGTAGTTTGGGGAGACAGCATTTCCCATAGTGCTGCCAAATAAAAATGTTCTGGGCCCACCGCCTAAGTAAATGTAATTAACTGGACTACCCTTGTCCCAGCAGGTTGGGGCTCACAGGTGTTTCCTGCCCAACATTTTGAAGGCTCTAGCTGGTGAAATAATTTCTGTTTCTTCTCTTAAAAAAAAAAATCAGGTGGGGATATTCCTACCACACCTGGAGAAGAAAGTGCATCCATACCAACTCCCAACACAAACCAGCTGTGTCCGGCGAGGAGCTGGAGAGCCCTCCGCCCCCTGAGGACAAGATCCAAGAGTGAGCCTGTGCTACATCATTCTGCCGAGAGAGGTGATGCTATCCCCCAGGCTCTCCTCGGGGCACTGTGCGTCCTTGCCCACCGGTGCTGCGTGGCTCTGGCCACCCAAGGCTCTGTGCTTCAAGACAAAGCTTGGAGCAGGGCTAAGAGGTCTTGGCAAAATAACAAATTCTGCATGCATCTTAGGGATAGATATCTACCACATCTTTTCCGGCTGGTAGGAATTTTTCTTGTCAAGTCAGTATCAAGCATTTGGTTGCATGTGATACTGTGTTGGTGCCACACGAAGAAGGCAGTGAAACCTAGGTCTGATTCCTTAGATGCTCAGACTTTCGTGGGAACCAATATTCTCTCTCCAGGAAAAAGTCAAACGGGTGTTATTTTCCCCTCTTCTTCTATAATTTGACACTAATTATCTTTTTATTGTGTATGAGTAAATTGAATTATTTAAATCTGACCTTGCTCTAAGAACTTTGGATAGAGTGAAAGTCATACTCCATCTCTCTCCCTTTCTGTTTTCAGTTTGTGTATAGAGGGTATTTGAGTAATTTTAAATTTTAATAATCAGAAATTTTTAAAAACTTGGAATAATCTTGAATCTTCTTTTCTAAATACATGACTATCTGAATATCTCCAAATACTTCTTCATTGTAGAAAATTATTTTAAAAAATAAGGAAAGAAAGGAAGAAAATGAAAATTTTCTGTAATCCCAGTAACAGAGGCTTCTTTCAGTGACCTGTGCTCTCTTCAAGCTCTGTGCAAATACAGCTTTGCAAACCCTCTGGCCCTGCTCTGCCCTGAGCCCCATGTCACCCCTAGTCGGGTTCCATCCCTCTGACAGCCTGTGTTGTTTGCCACAGCTCTGAACTGACCATGTGGGAGCCAGAGAGGACACACCTCTTGTCTCTCCAGTGGCTTCTGAGCGGGGAGGAGTTCTGCCTGGGACTGAGTACCCTCTGCCCCCCAGCAGGCCCTGGCAGCTCCCCAGACCCGTCTTCCCCTTGGGGTCCTCTGCCCACCTGGCAAGCTGAGGACTCGAGATGGCCACCCACAGTTTCCACCGGAGCTCGGCTGTCTGCACATCTTTCTAGAACCTGCTTCCCCTCTGCAGCACTGCAGGGCGAGGGTGACACGTGTTTACCTCCTGGAGCCTCTGCGGTGGAAGGGACCAGGTCGCCTTCGAGTGCCAGTGCAGTGCCTGGCTGTCTTCCTCACACATGAGTGTCTCTAGCGAGTGGTCCCGGAACACTCCTGTCCTCTGTGTTGTGCGCGTGGCAGCTGCCAGCCATCCCGTTTGGAAGGCCTCACACCTTTCTCCAGAGGAAAAGGAATGCGCCCCTGCCTTTACCTGTTCTCCCAGCCCCTGCCTCCTTTCCTCCTTCAATATCTAAATTGCTGCATGTCAGACCCTCATAGACTGAAACTCTCCAGTGTCGCGTACACTGAAGGCTGCTGGCTGGCTTATGAACACGCGGAGACCAGGCCTGACTCCGTTGCACCCACCTCCCGGTGCAGTAACGTCCTGCCAGTCCTTATACCTTTGCTGAAGCAGGTAGCTGTGGAAGTTAGAGCCTGTGGTGGATTTCCCAGGCCTGCTGTGGACTTCCAGAAGGACGTGTGCTGGTCTAGATTTCTGCGTTAGATTTGTCTTTCTGTAACAGTCAGCCGTCGCGCCACCGCCAGCTGTGCTATGATGTCGATACTGTAAGTCAGGACAGTGCTCCCCGGGATGTTTAGGACAAAGGTACAGTCAGTGTGAGCCGAGCGTTCCATTCATCCCAGAAGTCTCATCTCTCCTCGGTCCCTCTCTTTCAGTGGCTTCTTCATCCTACCCGCTGGAGCGTTCTTCCTTTGGTCAACCATGTTTTTTCTGCCTGTGCAAGCCATCCCCATATATTGGTCATCACCCCATGAAACCATTGTTCCATTATGATATGCATTCTGGATGCTCTTCTCTATCATCTGTGTTTACCCTGATGGTTATTTTTTTATGTGGCACGATAAAATATGTGGGGGACGTGTCCTGTTGAAGTTATACTTCAGGGAGCAAGCTCGTGTCATAGTCGTGGGGTTTTTCTTTCTTTCCTCTTCCTTCTGCAAGAGGAAAAGCAAGACATGCATGACTGTTGGCGCCTGTCACATGCTTTCATGGAGTTTCATGGTCTGTGCTGTTTCAGGTACAGATGTGTTCACAGGACTTGGCCAACAGGTACGTGTTGTTTGTCTCTGTCCACAGCTGTCCCTGTGCTCAGCTGTGAGGCTGCGACTCAGACTGAGGGAAGACTGGACTTGGCTGCAGTGACCTTGAGGAGAAGGTTGAGGTCCCGAGCTTCAAGATGCAGACCGAGGTCTTTGATAGATTACAAGTCTTACATGGACACCAAGCTGCTGGTGCGAGGTTCCTGGAGCAGTCCTCCTGTACCATGACCCCAGACATCCATGAACTTGTAGAAAACATCAAATCTGTTCTGAAGTCTGATGAGGAGCACATGGAGGAAGCTATCACGAGTGCCAGTTTTCTAGAACAGGTAGTTTTATTATTGATATCAGGCATAAGTCAGACAACTCGTTTCCATAGCAGCTGAAGCAGCTTCTCTGGTTTCCTGCCCAAGGCACAGGAAATCCATGGTCACCGTTTCAAGGGGAATGGGCTGTATTAAGGGGTTAGGAGGGCTGGGGAGGGAGAGGGAGAAGCGGACCTGCTTTCTTTTCGGGAGTGGTGACTTTTTCACAGCCTTCTTGGCCCAAGAGAAGAGAAAGCGATCTTCCTGGAAAATGGAAGCATGCATGGAAAAAAAGAGAAAGGGAGCAGCCTAAGATGAAAGCGTGGGCTCTGTGGAGTGCAGAGTATGATCAACATTCCATTTCCTAAGTTGAAAGTTTCCCTTGATCTGGCATGTTTTTTCAGCCCTTTGACAATAATGGAAATACGTGAATTTTAATATTGACAAGATTCTGGGGGCTCATCACATTCCCATGAAATGTTTGGCAAGATTACCTAAACTGATAAAGGAATAAGCACCTTTTCCTTTGCAGGGATCAAAAACCACATAGCAATCCCCAGACGAGTTGCAGGTGAAAAGATAAAACTGGACCTGTAAATACCCCACTTGGGTGTCAGGCTTCTCATCTGGAAGGTGAAGAGTTGGAGTGGGTGGTCTATACACCCACATTTCTGAGTGAGTGGTATTTGCCCCTGATGAGAAGTCAGAATGGTCACAACTTCCCTCACTCATCTCTTTCAAAAGCGGTGTTTGCCTTTGGGCATTTGCTCTGTTCCTCTGGATCTGGGGTGGCCACTGGAGACCTCAATGAACAGTGGCTCATAGGTGTTACTTGGCTGTGCCTGAGGGTGTCGCATGCCCCTCAGATACTTCTTTTTTATATAATTTTGTTCATTTCTTTTTGGCCGTGTCAGGTCCTCCTTGCTGTGTGTGGGCTTTCTCGGGTCGCCTCTGATGGGGCTGCTCTCTAGCTGTTCTCAGGCACTCTTTGCAGGGGCTTCTTGCTGGGGAGTGTGAGCTCTAGGGCTCACGGGCTCTGGTTTCGCACATGGGCTTGGGTGGTTGTGGCTCCTGGGCTCTAGAGCACAGACTCAAAAAGAGTTGTGCTGCACTGGCTTAGTTGCTCCTGGGATCCTCCTGGATCTGAGATTGAGCCCGTTTCTCCTGCATTGGCAGGCGGAGTCTTTACCACTGAGCCACCAGGGAAGACCCCAGATGCTTCTTGAGTTGAGTTGGCCTGATTCTCAGGGTCGTTGCCAGCTGCTGTTCCCCTGGGTGTGCTTTTGAGGCAGATTGAGCAAATCCGCATCTCGCTTTCTTCTCTGCTCCTTTTTGCACCTGCTGGCCTCTTCTTACAGAAGCCAAATTCTGTGCAGTCTGTCGGGGAATGTGGGCAGTAGGAGAGCAGCTGTGTGAAGAGGTACATAAACCATGAACCATGTTGTTTGCTTTCTAAAAAAATGCTCAACAGTGGTCCTAGGTGAGCTCCAGCTGGGTGCCTGTGTAGAAGAGAGATTTCTATCTGCATGCCCCTGGTCTACCCCAGATGTCACTCCCTGCCCCCTTCCTTGTGTTCAGCCCAGTTGCCTGATAAACAGAAGCAAGTGTTCGGAGCTGCCAAGTTCAGGTGAGGTGAGCGCTAGAGCGTCTGTGGAGCTGTTGGCCTGGACCTTCTGCAAAGTCTTGCTTGATGGAAGATGGCTTTGAGGAGAAAGAACAGACACTGATAGTTTTTTTGATAGATTTTACTAATAGCTCAGCATGTGCTATCACCATAAAAGTTTGCTGGGTCTTTCTGCACAGACTGGGTCA
Source organism: Madoqua kirkii (assembly GCA_006408675.1). Taxonomy (NCBI): domain Eukaryota; kingdom Metazoa; phylum Chordata; class Mammalia; order Artiodactyla; family Bovidae; genus Madoqua; species Madoqua kirkii. The sequence goes on from SJYC01019350.1 coordinate 11,434, forward strand.
AAATTCAGGTACAAGGTTATTATAATAGACTTTATGCCACCTGCCGGGGCTTCCAGAACGGAACCCCAGCAGTCAGGTGTCATAAGGCCGCATCACTCCTTGGAGAGAATGATGCAGGGGCAAGGGGAAGGGAGCTTTTATTTCTGACTCTGCTCAGCTTTGCACATTTTCTCCTTCTTTAGTATTATTGAAACGTGTTATTTTTTAAATATATATATTTTTTAGTGTAGACCATTTTTAAAGGCTTTACTGAATTTGTTACAGTATTGCTTCTGTTGTTTATGTTCTGCTTTTTTTGGCAAGGAGGTATGTGAGATCTTAGCTCCCTGACCAGAGGTTAACCTGCACTGCCTGCATTGGAAGGTGAAATCTTAACCACCGGACCACTAGAAAGTCCCTGGAATGTGTCTTTATATATCCATTTACATTTTTACCAATATCAAAACCACTTGTCCTAACTTACCATGTAATAATAGTAGACATCTATCAGATGTCTATTAGAATTTTCTTCTTAGTCAGGAAACAGCTATAGAGACAAATATAATAATAGAGTATTAGACATTTTTAATGTCCCATATTTTGGGGATAGTAAACTTTTAATGACCTTAGACTCTCTGAATGGTGCAAACTAAACGACACGTCATCCTGATGATGTTCTGTGATATTAGATGGTAATAAAGCACTTGAGTTTTCTCCAAGGTGCTTACAGCAATGTGTCATACAGACATGACTGTGTAATTTTAAAAATTTGATGGTTCTCCCCTTATTAGTCTCATATTAGTCTCAAATGGATCAGAAATTACCCATTTTTGCCTTTATATGGTATATTTAGAAGTTATGTGTGTGCTACCTTGCAAAATAGATCTAGCAGTAGAAACACTCTTAATAGTTATTAATTAATGGTTCTAGTTTTTATGAGATTTATCATGTTTTTTATTGAAGTGTAATCAGATCAATTAGAAACACATTGGTTTAAGTTGACATAAACTTAACCAGACCAGTGGTTATAAAATTTGCAGGTTTAGCAGTATCACCTTGTGGTACACTTTTAATGATACAGATGCCCATGCCCATTCCAGACTCCCCTGTCAGAACTGCTATGGGGGGAGCAGGGATTCTATGTTTCTGACAAGCTCCCCTCCTCTCCAGTGATGTGCAGACCCAGTGAGAATCACAGGGAAATTGGAACAAAAGGTGATAAGAAGAATGTTAAATATAAAGCAGGAAGTTGCAGTAGATAAGTCAGTAAGTGTGGCAGGCCTACTGTTGAAATAACAGAAAACTGGAGGAATTTCTTAGGAACTTCAGAAAAGAAGCAGTATGTTAAAAGACTCTTTGGAATTTCAAGTGGGTTCCACTTTGGGAAAACACCCTTTTCTCTTCCCCAAGGCAACTAAAATCGTGTGCAACTCTTTGGGACACCACAGATTGTAGCCCACTAGGCTTCTCTTTCTATGGGACTTCAGGCAAGAACACTGGAGTGGGTTGCCATTTTCTTCTCCAGGGGATCTTCCCAATCCAGAGATCAAACCTGCATCTCCTGCTTGGCAGGCAGATTCTTTACCACCGAGCCCCCTACCCCGAACTGAACATTACCTGGGTGGGTATTGGAGGCAGGTCTGAGGACCACATCAGGTAAAGTTTAACCTCTTGTCGCCCTGTTTATTCTCCCAAAGATCATGGCCCCGATGCAGCCCAGCACTTCCAGGGCCCTGGTGCTGCCCTCGCGGAAACAGCCTGGCCTGCTGCACCTGCGGAGCTGCGGAGATCTGAGCACCTTCGTCCCCGCCGGGAGGCCCCCGGCCGAGAGGAGGCCCCGGCGAGCCGAGGCCGAGAGGCCACACAGCCTCATCGGCGTCATCCGAGAGACTGTCCTGTGAGGCTGCAAGGCCGGAGCTCCTGAGGAGCAGGAAGACAGGTGGGCTCTGGAAGGCAGGGAGCCTCTTGAGGGGACGGGTTCCCTGTCTGTTTCCTGACTAGGAGTTAGGGTGCCCTTCCGGCTTCTCCTCAGAAAGAGGGGGCATTCTGGAGGACATTTATTCCTTCTCCTGGGCTCCCGGGTTCTCCTTTCTGCTGGCTGCAGGCCCTTGATGGGGGAATGATAAGTTCTTCCGGGCCATTTATCTTTTGGATCCACTAAGTGGGAGACTGTGAATGAAGCCCAAAGCGCCTCTGCCCGGGTCTGCCCTGCTGTGGGCAGAAGCGGCTCAGGATTTGGTGCCTGCTGTGCCCCGCACGATTCTTTTCTGCACTGAGCTCTTGCCTTCTCTGGAAGGGCAGATGTGCTGGCTGCTATGTATTTGCTGCCATGTGAGAGTGGAACTGGCCCAGAAGCAGGGTGATGGACCCCGATATTCTGTGATCGTCAAGCCTCGTGTTAGATCACTTTCAAATTACATTTTCTTAGGGAAAACAGGAAACTTGTTTGGTGACAAATTTTGATGAAAGAAATTTGGGAGAAAATTCTTGTTGATGCCATTTATTCATGCTTGTAAAACTAGATAGTTAAGGCAGAACTGAGAATAAAAATGTTTACCTTGGACCTCCAGGCTCACCGTGTGATATTTGTTTATGTGTCAGTGGCCAGGCCTTATCTTTGTGATGGGTTTGGGACTTGGAGCAGTGGTAGTCAGGTGGGTAGGTCTGGGCAGGCCACCAAACCAGCTTAATCTCAAAAGCACCCAAGCTCCTTGGATAACAATGCTTCCTTCATCCCTTCAGCCAGAGCTGGGCTTCATGGAGCTGCCTTCTCCTGGGGCCATGAGCAAGAAATCAGTAAGGTGATTATAGGTCAAGGATTAGTGCCAAGAAGGAAGGAGCCCTTTAGAGAGGGCTTCTTTGAGGAATGACATTTGAGCTGGACTTGATTTTGAGGGTCAGGGAAGTGTTTGAGGTGCAGGGAACAGCCAGTGGAAGGACCCCCAGTGCTAGAGACCATGGTGACTGCAGCCCATAGCGAGGGGAGAGGCAGGAAGAGCTTCAGGCTGGATTTTTTGCGAACAGTGAGGTATGATGGAAGAGTTAGCAGCAGAAGAGTACAGATTTAGTTACATTTCAGATGATCACCGTGCCATGTGGAGACTAGTTTAGGGCAGGCTATGGAATAAAGAGGCAGTGAGGAGCTAACACAGAGGCTGTGCGCTGAGGCTGGCTGGCTTTTGTGGGCACCGCCTGGGCTCTAGGTACTGCGCTGGGGGTTTACAGGCTCATGTCACCCTCACAGCAGCCTAAGAGATGGAAGCTGTGATTGTCCCCATTTTACAGATGAGGAAAATGAGGCTCAGTAATTCAGAAGTTAAGTGCTAGAGATGCCACCCAAGCCAATCATCTCTAGGAAGCACTTTGTTCCTTGACCTCCCAAGTAGGAGCAGTCTGCTATTTCATGTTTCTAAGAGAGTGGCTGCTGAGACTTCTAGCCTGGTTTGTGAAAACACAGACTCCCCCTGTTGCAAGCCAACAAACCAGGCCAGGGTGGAAACTGGGATGAGGTCATGGGACTGAGTTAAAAAGAGGGAAGAGACTGGAAGCATGGAGCTGGGGTGGAAAGCGGGCTGTAGCAGCAGACCTGGAGAAGAGGGAGAGATGGGGGGCTGTAGCCAGGGTGGCATCTGGCCTACTCTCCTGGGGCGGGCTGTGTTTTTATAGTGGAGGTTTATAGGGGCTTCCCAGAATGTCGGTTTCTCCCTTCTCATCTGCTTGTGCCCAGGCACTGAATTCCCCATGCAAGTGAGCAGTCTTTCCTGGAAGCCCTCGTTTGTCAGCATCATAGCTGGGGCTTGGTCCACTTCTCTGGCGCAAACCCCTGCCCTCTTCGAGGGTCTCCACTGTGGTACAAGGCCCCGCTCAAGCTCGCCGTCTCCAGAAACTGCCTGTATAGCCCCGTCTGGTTGTTCTCCTTTACTGCAGTTTATTTTCCCCAACCTCATGGCTCCAGATGAGGTACAGAAGCTCTCAGTCACCAGTTTGCTGCCCCCACTCCTTGGCTGGGGAGAGAAGGACCGCCTTGGCCCTCTCAGCCGTGGCTGGCCTTTCTCACCTTTCTAGGCTTATGGGAGAGCATCCCTTTCCATATTCCTTCTGAAGTCCTTCCCACTCACTTCCACTTGCCACTGCAGACCTCACCCGTGTACCTTGAAGGCTCCACGAAGGTAGGTGGGGACTGCAGGTGTGGACAGTGTCTGCCTATAGCCTTCAGGGAACAGTCACAGAGGTGGTCCCAGCCATCCTGAAGAAAAGGAAAGAGTCAGAAACAACCAGAAAGCGAAAGGGGAACCCAAAGACTGAGGGCATCACCTGATGCACATCTGGAGGAAGTGAAGACCTGCCTTAGCTTTGGAGAGTTGACCCGCAGCCTGGGGACTGTCCCATGTATTTCCAAGGTATTAGTGAACTCAGATAACTGACTTCTGCCTTGCTTCTCAGGCTTTAAGGAATGTGAAAGTAAAAAATGTATATTACAATATATATTTGCCCTGGGAGGGAACTTAGAGGCCATGCAGTTCATCTCCCTGTGAAGTTGCTGGATGTGATATACTTTCAAAAATTATTTATTTTTAATTAAAAAAATTTTAATAGTTATGCAAAGAGCTGGACACAACTGAGCAACTAATACTTTCTTTTTCTTAGGTGATTTACAATGTTGATTTCAGGTGTATGGCAAAGTGATTCAGCTATATATATATAGACACACACACACACACACACACACACACACACACACACACACACGGGCTTTTCAGGCGGCGCTAGTGATGAAGAACCCACCTGCCAATGCAGGAGATGTAAGAGATGCCATATCAATCCCTGGGTCAGAAAGAACCCTGGAGAAGGAAATGGCAACCCACTCCAGTATTCTTGTCTGGAGAATCCCATGGAGAGAGGAGCCTGGCAGGCTACAGTCCATAGGGTTGCAAAGAGTTGGACACAAGTGACTTAGCACATATATATGTCTATAAATGTATATATATTCTTTTTCAGGTCCTTTTCTCTTATAGGTTATTATAAAGTAGTATAGTTCCCTGTAATATACTTTGAAGTACATCAGCATTAATAATGTGATATTCATGTGTGTGCATATTTGAATGTACCAAGGAGGGCAGCCCTTTTGCACTTAGGATACCTTAAGAATCCAGTCCAGACATGGTAACAAGACATCTCAAAAGTAGTTATCAAAATTATACCAGAGATCGATTCATTGGCACGAGGGGTCTTTTCACTGGTGAAATAAGTGATGTTCAGGATCTTGGCTGACTGAATGTGCAGGACAGTCAGCTCTGCACCAGCGTGGTATGAGAGCCTAGTCACCACTTCATGAGACTGTCACATGGATCAAGTCACAAGATCAGGTCACAGATGGGTCAGGTCACAGGCTGCTTCTTCAGAATGTTGTCATTACCTCCGCCTTTCATGCAAGTTGTGTGTCCGAGCGTCTGAGGACAGAGCAAGATTTTCCCAAGCTTATGAGCCATTCCATGCAGGCCTGCTAGTGAGTATTTGTGTCTGGCTGGCAGAATTTCCTCAAGACTCGCTTTCTCTTGAAAGTTCCAGCTAGCGGTTAAATAGGGAAGGGGTCTATGGCCTCTTAACTGTCTGAGGTTGCACATTTTAGTGGAAGAATCAGCACTTGCTGAACAGGCACATTTATTAGATCCAGTCACACTACTTCTTCAGTTGGCAGATGGAGAAACTGAGGCAGAGAGCTAAAGGCAGAACAGTGGCAGGAGACCAGGGCTTCTGGCTCCTGGACCAGGGCTGCTGGTGTGGGTCAGAGCTTCTCAAACGGGTGAAGAACCAGGTTTTTCCCTTCCAACCTGCCTCAGACCAAGAACGTTTGTAAATTATAACAAACTGACTGTAAACTGTTACGGCAGCTCAGGCTGCCACAGCAGCACACCGCAGACTGGGAGGCTTACACAATGAAGATGTTTATTTCTCGCAGCTCTAGAGGCCAGGAAGGCCAAGGTCAAAGAGCCAGGTGATTCAGCATCTGGTGAGAAAAGCCCCCTTCCTGGCTTACAGACAGCCGCCTCCTGCTGTGTCCTCCGTGGTGGAGCGTTAGCTCTGGTCTCCTCATCTTCTTATAAGGGCACAGATCTCATCACGGGAGCTTCACCCTCATGACCTCATCTAAACTCAGTCCTCTGCCAAAGGTCCCACAGCCAGTTACCACAACACGGAATTAGGGCTTCAACAGATGGATTTTGAGGGGCCTTAAACCTTCAGCCTACATAGTGATTTACCACGGGCTTCCCAGATGGCACAGCAGCAAAGAATCTCCCTGTCAGTGCAAGAGACTCAGGCTCGACCCCTGGGTCAGGAAGATCCCCTGGAATAGGAAATGGCAACCCACTCCAGTATTCTTCTCTGGAAAATTCCTTGGACAGAGGAGCCTGACTGGCTACAGTTCATGGGGTCCCAAAGTGTCGGACACAGCTGACAGACTGTCGGACACAGCTGACAAACTGAGGACACAGTGATCTACCAGGAAACTGAAATAATAGTGATTTATAAAAAGGTATATGAAATGTAACCACCCCTTGTATTAGGTTTTGTTTTTAAGAGCAATTGTGGGTTTACAGCAAAACGAGTATTCTCATAAACGTCCTGCCCCAACACATGCACAGACACCCACAGTCAACATCCCTCACTAGAGTTGTATATGCATCATAATCAAACCGATATTGGTGTGATTCTCACCCAAAGTCCATAGTTTATACAGGGGTTCACTGTTGGTGTTGTATAGTCTATGAGTTTTAACAAATGAATGACATGTATCTACCATTATAAAGTGCTCAGTCATTCAGCTGTGTCCCCATGGACTGTAACCTGTCAGGCTCCTCTGTCCATGGGATTATCTCAGCAAGAATTCTAGAGTGGGTTGTCATTGTCTACTCTAGGGGCTCTTCCCTATGCAGGGATCAAACCCACATCTCCTGCTTTAGCAGGCAGATTCTTTAGCACTGAGCCACCAGGGAAAACCCAACTACCATTATAATATTATACAGAATACTTTGTGTGCCCTAAATATCCTTAGTGCTCTTCCCTGCAACCCCTGGCAACCAGTGGTCCCTTTACTACCTCCATGGTTTTGCTTTTTCCAAAATATCATGTAGTTGGAGCACAGAATAGAAAGCTGCTTCAGATGAGCTTCTTTCACTTGGTTTATTATGCATGCTACTTTCCTCCATATCTTTCCATGGCTTAATGGCTCCTTCGACCCCCTTATTAAATTATTAGATTCAACAGTCATAATAGAACTCTATCCAGTTAACATTTCAAAACACCTTCATTTTCTGAACTTGCTCTTGTCAGGGATCAGGAACAAAGAGTTCTTGGCTGATCTGCAGCCCACGCTGTGCATGGTGCTGGTCAGAGTTCTCCCTCTAGCCTGAGTTTGCCAGTTCTGTGTGGAAATTGAGGGAGTGGGAGGAACTGATAGACTGGGAGAAGAAGGGCAGGCAGACAGCCTCAGGGCTTATGAGTCTCCAAGGGTGCCTGACAGCCGAGGCTCCCCTCGTAGAGAAGCCCACGCTGCCGTGGTCCTACATGCTGGCGAGTCCTTTAGGACTAGAAGAACTGGCAGAGGAAAGAGGCAGCTGTGGCCTCCACCCAGCAGGAGAGGAACTGGGGCAGCAGAACAAAGGGGCACATCTCCACCTCCCCAGGCGAAGTGGGTGACATTAGGGGCCTGGACAAGGGCATCTTTGTTTACGTCAATTTTCTCCGTATGACTGTCCAAGTCTGGGGCCAGAAGGCATAGCATGTTTTGCACTTCTTTCTGCAGAGCCTTCATCTTTCCACTCTTTCAGCAGGTATTAATGGAGCTCCTACTCTGAGTAGTGGGGAGTGAGCCAGGTACTGAGGAGAGAATGCTGAGTAGGGGGAGAAGGACAGACCTTCCCTGGTGACTCAGACGGTAAAGAATCTGCCTGCAGTGCAGGACACCTGGGTCCCATCCCTGCATTGGGAAGATCCCCTGGAGAAGGGCATAGCAACCCACTCCAGTATTCTTGCCTGGGAAACCCCATGGACAGAGGAGCCTGGCAGGCTACAGTCCATGGGGTCGCAAAGAGTTGGACATGACTGAGCAACTAACACCACAAATAATAATAATTGCAAAGTCAACATTTATCTTGACTGCTGCTGATAGTTCTGAGGGACTGTTCCAAAGAGGTAAGGGAGATGCCAGGATGTATAGGAGTAATTGTTGGGAAAAAAAAAAAAAGCTAATATGATATCAAAAGATTACTACTGACTGATTACAAAAAAGCATATCTCAAGGTAATGGTTTTGGTGTTTTTCAATGTGTAAGAGGATGTAAGAATTTGGGCTCCTTGATGTTGTTCTTTAGACATGCATCTTAACTATCTAGGCCTGATATCCCTAACAAAATTAGGGACAGCTGCAGTGCAGTGGCTGATGGCAGGTAATATCCCTTGTTTACTGGAATTAGTTAAGTCGCTCAGTCATGTCCAATTCTTTGCAACCCCGTGTACTATAGCCCACCAGGCTCCTTCTCAAGGTAACAGTTTTGGTGTTTTTCAATGTGTAAGAGGATGTAAGAGTTTGGGCTCCTTGATATTGTTCTTAAGACATGCATCTTAACTATCTAGGCCTGATAACCTGTTTTTCTCCACTCTGAGTTCACCTCTGCACAAAATTTGGGACAGCTGCAGTGCAGTGGCTGATGGCAGGTAATATCCCTTGTTTACTGGAATTAGTTAAGTCACTCAGTCATGTCTGACTCTTTGCGACCCCGTGGACTATAGCCCACCAGGTTCCCCCGTCCATGGGATTCTCCAGGCAAGAATACTGGAGTGGGCTGCCATTTTACTGGAATAGCAGTTTTCTGAATTGCAGGTAACATTCTTTTGTCTGCAGAGCTATGGAAAGGTAAAGGAAATATACTACTGGAACTCATAGGAATTGAAACATTAACACCAATACATGACTTCAAAGTAGTAATCATAACTAACATTTATTGTGAGCCCTTCCCTTACTAACTGTGGTAGTTTTCATGATAACCTTCATAATTCAGCGCATGGTCAGCCACCCAAGATGGCTGTTTTTTTGCTCTCTGTACACCCCCTGCCTGACCAGTGCCTGCTTTACCTATACCCTGCTCACATGACCAACCTTTTCACCTGTTCCCCTCAGACCCCAGCTGGTGATTGTTCTTATCAAGGGGGCAGTGAGGGGTGGACCCCTCTGCTGGTTTCCCTGGTAACCAATGAGCCAACCTGATTTCAATTCTCCTATAAATTGAAAGGCTTCTCTCACTTGGGAGTGAAGTCTGCCGTCATGTCCTGGCCACCATTGGCCACATACGTTGGGGTGTTGCTCCAGGGTATTGCTTCAGAAAAGTAAGCTCCCCCCTCCCCAGTGATGTCTCTGTCACTGACTGGACTCTTTCTACCGTCTTGAGGCTGGGCTAGTACAGGTTGTAGGCTTGCTGGGCTCATCCCAGCAATTGGAGAAGCAGGCTGCTTGTGACAGAGAAGACTCCCACCAGCGCTGAGATGTCGGGAGTACAGGACAGGGAATGAAATGTCGTGGGGCAGAGACAGGAATGTCCACTAGCATGTGGGGCCTGGAAGTGTTAACACAAGTTTGAAAAGTCAGAGTTTGAAGCAGAGAAAGCTTTATTGTAAGGCCCTTTCAAGGAGAGAGGTGACTCATGTCCTAAAAAGCCTTGAGCCTCCTGAAGGTTTTCAGCAAAGCAATTTTAAAAGCCAGGTCACGGAGAGGGTGTTGCAGGGTCTGTGATCAGCTTGTGCACAATTCTCTGATTGACTGGTGGTGTCACAGGGGTTAACGTTACCAGTCCTTAGGCTCTCGGGGGCCTGGGGCTCTGTGCTCCTGTCCTCAAGTATTTAACATCTTCCATTTGTTGGAAAGGGAGAGGTTTTTAACATCAGCAAAACGACTCAGGAAATGTGTTCCAAATATCATCTAGGTACTTCAAAGAGGAGCTGAAGCAGAGGATATGGGGGAAGGCCTGTCCTGGGAAGGCCTCACAGGGTCTTGGTTACAAAAGCTTGGTTACAAAAGTTGCAGGTGTAATCCTGGGGTAGCCAGGATTAGAACCACATGTCCCTAACATGTGGGTTCTAAAAGTTCCAAGGGTGACCCTGAAAGTTGGGGGAATCCCAGGGTGGCCATCCAATAGTATGTGGGGGCCCTGTGGGGGCTGTCCCTGATGAATGGAGACTGCCAGGAGACAAGAGATCTGGGGAACAATGGTCTGTATGGGCTCTGATATTGTATCAAAGTGTTGTTATTGCAGTCACTCAGTTGTGTCCAACTCTGAGACCCTATAAACTGCAGCATGCCAGGCTTTGTAATTGGTTAAGCTAACTCTCTAGAAGAAACTGGTATTTATCCTCTTGTGCCTTTGTGATGTAAGTGATTTACCTGGACTCTCAGGAAGTTTAACCCGAGTGATCTCTAGGAGTAAGGGTATGGGGGAGGGGGAGAACTTTTAAGGTGAATTCTAAGAATAATTATGTTTTGGGAATGTCTGTCTAATCTCTCCAGATTTCAGAAACTTGAGAGTCAACTAAGTTTTTTGTCTTTGTTTTTTAATTGACATATAAATTGATAAATTATTTTGAAGTGTTGTGTTAGTTTCAGGTATATAGCAAAGTGATTCAATTATACATATTTTTTAATCTATTTTTTAATTGATGTATAAATTGAAAAATTAATTGATTTGCAATGTTGTGTCATCTCAGATGTATAGCAAAGTGAGTCAGTTATATGTGTACATATATTCATTTTAAAATTCTTTTATAGGTCATCGCTTTGTAGAGCTCCCTGTGCCGCACCATAGGTCCTTGCTGGTTATCTATCTACCTTATACATAGTAGTTGTGTGTGTGTGTGTGTGTGTGTGTGTGTGTGTGTGTTCGTTGCAAGTTACTGATTCATCTCTCCCCTCCATGTTTCCCCTTTGGTAACCATAA
>SJYC01019351.1:0-15033 GCA_006408675.1 Madoqua kirkii
TCCTTTGCTGTGTAGAAGCTTTTAAGTTTAATTAGGTCCTATTTGTTTATTTTTGTTTTTATTTTCATTACTCTCAGAGGTGGAAAAGATATTGCTGCAATTTATGTCAGAGAGTGTTCTGCCTGTGTTTTCCTCTAAGAATTTTATAGTATCTGGCCTTATATTTAGGTTAGAGAATGTTATGATTTCACTTTTTTACATGTAGCTGTCCAGTTTTCCCAGCACCACTTATTGAAAAGACTGTCATTTCTCTGTTATATATTCTTGCCGCCTTTCTCATAGGTTAATCAACCACGGGAGCATGGGTTTATTTCTGGGCTTTCTAGCCTGTTCCATTGATCTATATTTCTTTCTGTGCCAGTACCATACCGTTTTGGTGACTGTAGCTTTGCAGTATAGTTTAAAGTCAGGGAGCCTGATTCCTCTAGCTCTGTTTTTCTTTCTCAAGATTACTTTGGGTATTTGAAGTCTTTTGTGTCTCCATACAAATTAAAAAAGACTAAATTCTAGTTCTGTGAAAAATGCCCTTGGTAATTTGACAGGGATTGCCTTGGGTATTATAGTCATTTTGACAATATTGTTTATTCCAGTCTAAGAACATGGTATATCTTTCCATCTGGGTCATCTTTGATTTCTTTCCTCAGAGTCTTGTAGTTTTTGGAGTACAGTCTTTTGTGTAAGGTAGATTTATTCCTAAAGGTATTTTATTCTTTTTGATGCAATGGTAAATGAGGTTGTTTCCTTCATTTCTTTTTCTGATCTTTCATTGTCAGTGTATAGGAATGCAAGAGATCTCTGTGTATTAATTTTGCATCCTGCAACTTTACTGAATTCATTGATGAGCTCTGGTAGATTTCCGGTAGCATCTTTAGGATTTCCTAGGTATAGTATCGGACTTCCCTGGTGGCTCAGATGCTAAATTGTCTGTCTACAATGCCAGAGACCTGGGTTCGATCCCTGGGGTTGGGAAGGTTCCCTGGAGAAGGAAATGGCAACCCACCCCACTCCAGTACTCTTGCCAACAATGTATGATCCTTTTAACACATTATTGACTGGAGATGTATTAATACATCTTTTGGTACCTGAACATTGTTGACTGGAGAAGTATCAATGTTTTTAGAGAGTGATGCAATTAACATGACTATGCAAAGTTGTTAAAAGTTTAAAATTGATCAACGGTTTATTATACAACTTATGGCTGTCATTATCATTCACATTTTGCTCCATTAGGTTTTTGATCCAATCTTGTATATATAATGTAAAATTTTCAAAATACGATGCATCATGAAATTGAGTGAAGAATTTTTCAGTGAATTTTATGCAAATACTGTCTCTGACTCTGAGCAACATATATACTAGTGTTTCAGAGTAGGATAGTTCTTCAGAATGTAGTCCTGATTCAAACAATGTGAATATTAGACCAACAAAAAGACAAAAAACCTTAGTGATTGATTCCAATACAGAAAGTGAAAATGAAACTGATGATACTGGAGAATGTTCTTTTGCTTCTGCAGATGCCTGAATTGAGATATTTCATGAAAATTAAAAAACTTTACAGGTGTGTCAGGTGTAACCATTGAATGTACTAACCCACACAGTGTTAGTGAAATATCAATTAATTTTTGGCTGGTCAAAATAAGTTGCCAGCCACAGGCATTAGTTTCTGCAAAAAAAACCCCAGTCAATGAGTTAGTGTATTGTTGGATTTGATTCGCTAATATTTTGTTGAAGATTTTTGCATCTATGTTCATCAGTGATATTGGCCTGTAATTTTCTTTTTTTGTGTTATCTGTGACTGGTTTTGGTATCAAGGTAGCCTCATAGAATGAGTTTGGGAGTGTTCCTTCCTTGCAATTCTTTGGAACAGCTTCAGAAGGATAGGTGTTAACTCTGGATGTTTGATAGAATTTGCCTATGAAGCCATCTGCTCCTGGACTTCTGTCTGTTGGAAGTTCTTTAAGATTTGATTTTATTTATTTGTTTTTGGTTGCGCTGGGTCTTCATTGCTGTGCGGGGGCTCTTTCTAGGTGCGGTGAGCGGGGGCTTCTCTTCACTGCTGTGCGCAGGCTCCAGTGCTTTCTCATGTTGCAGAGCGCAGGCTCTAGACGCCTGGGCTGGAGTTCAGGTGCAGTAGTTGTGGCGCATGGGCTTGGCTGTCCCCTGGCATGTGGAATCTTCCCGGGCCAGGAATCAAACCCCGTGTCCCCTGCATTGGCAGATGGATTCTTACCCACTGGGCCACCTGGGAAGTCCCTGATGGAAGGTTTTAAATCACAAGTTCAATATCAGTACTTCTGTTTGGTCTGTTCATATTTTCTATTTCTTTCTGGTTCAGTCTTCGGAGAGTGTACCTTTCTAAGAAGTTGTCCATTTTTTTCTAGGTTGTCCATTTTATTGACATGCAGTTGCTTGAAGTAATCTCTTAGGAGCCTTTGTATTTCTGTGGAGTCCACTGTAACTTTTTCAGTTCTAATTTTATTGATTTGTGCCCTGTCCCTTTTTTTCTTGATGAGTCTGGCTAAACTTGGATCAATTTTATCTTTTCAAAGAATCAATTTTTATTTCATGGATCTGTTGTACTGTTTTCTTCATCTGTATTTCATTTATTTCTGGTTTGATCTTCGATTTCTTTCCTTCTACTAACTGGGTTCTGTTTGTTCTTCTTTCTCGAGTTGCTTTAGATGTAACCTTAGGTTGTCTACATGAAACTTTTCTTGTTTCCTGAGCTAATAATTGATGTCTAACCTTCCTGCTTAGGACTACTTTTGCCAGCCTGGCCAGTAGGGAGATGCGACTCCCCTTACCCCATAGTTCAGCAGCTAGGATTAGACCAAGGAGTGGGAGCCTGGGAGCCAGGGAGTGAGGTTCTAGCTGACACTCACTGTATGGCTTTTGCTGCGTCCTATTCCTGTTTAGGACATTTGTTTCCTTATTTGGAGAAGGAAATGGCAACCCACTCCAGTATTCTTACCTAGAAAGTCCCATGGACGGAGGAGCCTGGTAGGCTACAGTCCATGGGGTCGCAAAGTGTCGGACACGACTGAGTGACTTCACTCACTTGGAAAACAAGGGGCCTGCGAAGTGTGTCTAAGATTCCTCATTTGCTCAAACATTATCTGAGATTTTAACCTCTCTGGATTTGGCATTTCCAAAGTTGTGTCACCAGAGGGCGCCAAAACCTAGCTTTTACTAGTGATGAGCGCTCAGAGGAGCTGATGAGTGTGAGCTGAGCGTGATGGAAGTGTGTGGGTTTGAGTGGAAACAAAACCACTCAAGGTGGGTGGGTGGGTGTGTGTGGGTGTGGGTGTGTGTGGGTGTGTGTATGCATGTGTGCGTCACTAGATTCTTACCACCACCTACATTTACCACCCTCACACCCCACGCCCTGCCTTCCTCTCCAGCCGCTTGCCGCCTCCCTCTCTGCTCCAGCAGCGCTGGCCTCGGCTCTCCCTCAGGCCTCTGTGTGCTGTCCCTGCAGCTCGGAACCCTCATCCCTAGACATCCACAGGCCCCCCTTATTTCCCTCAGTGAAGCCTTCTCTAACTAACGCATATAAAATGACACCTCCAAACTCAGTCCATGTTTGTGTATTTTTATTTAGAAAAATTTGGTAAAATATACGTAACATGAAATTTACCTATTACTACTTTTTAAGTGTAAAGTTTTCTAGCGTTAATGTTCCCATTAATGTGCAACTATAACTACCACCCATGTCTAGAACATTCTCCATCTTCTAAACTGAAATTCCATATCCATTAACTAATAACTCCTCAATCTGCCTTCCCTCATCCCTTAGCAACTACCATTCTTCCTGTGACTATGAATTTATCTAGTCTAGGTAGCTCACTAACGTTGATTCATATATTTGTCACTTGCTTGTCTTTAAGCTTTGTCCATGCTGTACATGTGTCAGGATTTGCTTCCTTAATAAGGGTAATATTCCATTTTATATGTATGCCACATTTTGTTGACTCATTCATCCCTTGATAGATACTTGAGTTGCTTCCACTCTGCCTGCTGTGTGTAAACTTGCTATGAACCTGGGTGCACAAATATCTGCTGGAGTCCCTGCTTTTTTTTTTTTTTTTCTGTGCGTTATTTTTCTGCTTGGCTTTTATTATCACCCAACAGTCCTCCTTCTCACCCCAACTAGAGATGCAAATGATTTCTGCTTCGAAAAGAGAATTCCAAAGGTGATAATTATGGGGCTTTAAAGGACATTAAGCAATTATACCTAACCTACCAGTTTCGTTCTAATTCCTTTATAAGGGTCTGTGTGAGAGGGAGGGAGAAGGGGACGCTAAGCCTTATCCCCAGCACCTGGAGCAGAGTCTAGCCTGCAGGTGGGGCAGCTTTTTTTTTTTAAATTGAAGCATATTCTGTTTGCAATGTATGTTGTGTTAATTACTACTGTATGGCAAAGTGAATCAGGTATACATACATGTACATTCCTTTTTTTTAGTTGTTTCCATTATGGTTTATCACAGGATGCTGAATATGGTCCTCTGTACTATACAGTAGGGCCTTGTTGTTTATCCATTCTATATATAGAAACTATATCTGCTAGCCCCAACCTCCCACTCCATTCCTCCCCCAGCCCCATCCCCCTTGGCAACCAGCAGTTGTTCTCTATGTCAGTGATTCTGTTTCTGTTTCGTAGATAGATTCATTTGTGTCTTATTTTGGATTCCATGTATAAGTGGTATTATATGGTGTTTCTTTCTTACTTCACTTAGTATGATATGCTCTGGTTGCATCCGTGTTGCTGCAAATGGTATTACTTGATCTGCTTATGGCTATGTAGCATTCCATAGTGTATATACACCATGTCGTCTTTCTTCATTCATCTGTTCATGAGTATTTAGATTATTTCCACTTCTTGGCTATTGTGACTATCGCTGCCAGGAACGTAGGGGTGCATGTATCTTTTTGAATTATAGTTTTGTCTGTATATATGCCCAGGAAGAGGATATCTGGATCATATGTAATTCTATTTTTAGTTTTCTGAGTAACTTCCATACTGTTCTCCACAGTGGCTGCATCAACTTATATTCCCACCAGCAGTGTGGGAGGGTTCCCTTTTCTATACACCAGACTTTGTTATTTGTAGACTTTTTAATGATGACCATTCTGACTGCTGTGAGGTCATACCTCACTGTAGGTTTGATTTGTAGTTCTCTAATAATTAATGATGTTGAGCATCTTTCTATATGCCTATCGTCCATCTATATTTTTTCTTGTGAGGTTTAGGTCTTCTGCCCACTTTTGAATACAGTTTTAGGGGTTTTATTTTTTGTTGTTTTTCTTGTTGACTTATATGAGCTGTTTGTATATTTTGGAAATTAAGCCCTTGTTTGTTGCGTTATTTGCAAATATTTTCCCCCATTCTGTAGGTTATGTTTTCATTTTAAGCTTGTAAGTATATTAGGTCCCATTTGTTTAGTTTTGCTTTTATTTCTGTTGCCTTAGGAAACTGACCTAAGAACATACTAGTACTATTGAGTTCAGAGAATGTTCTGCTTATGTTCTCTGGATTGTATGGTGTCGTGTCTTATGTTTAAGTCTTTAACAGGTGGGGAAGCTTTGACTGAATAGCCATCGAGGTTTATGAAAGATAGGAACCTGGAAAGAAAGCTGTAAGAACCAAGAGTGAAAAACGAATAATACTGAGTTCATCAGCTGTTACAGAATGGGGAGTCCTAACACAGTTGGAGCAGCTGGAAAAATAAACATAAGTCCTCAAGTTCTCTGTGCCTGTTTCCTTATCTAGAAGATGGCACCTAGTGGAATCTACCTCCTGAGGGCGCTGTGGGGATTAACTGAATTACTCTCTGAAGTGCTGAAACAGTGCCTGGCCCATAGAAGTTGCTGAAAGACGGGCTATTTCTCATTCTCCAAGCTGTGACTTCACACACCAGTGAGATGTGCTTTCTTTCCACTTTCCTGTACAGTGGACATCTCTGTGTGATGAGATCTGCCTTTGTGAGAGGGGACAAAGGTTGGGCGGGTGCCCCTGGGGCCAGTTTCAGGAGGCCACCCCAGGACCTCTGGTACAAGGCACAGTTCCATCACCTGAGGCTTGCAGCAGCCCCGACTAAACAGACCGTCAGGGGCTGGGACTGGGCTCTGCAGGAAGTGGTGTCCACAGAGAAAATATGTCATGGGCATTTCTTACTTTAGAAACAGGGCTAGATACTCTGTAGTGCACTGGGTGGCCCCAACCCACCACTGGCAGGAGGCGTGTCATGCCCAGAAAACTTCAAAAAGCAGAATTGCCAAGAGCGCAGGAGAACCCCGAGCCAGTGGATGGGGGAGATGGGACAGGGACCTTTTCCTTCTGCAGTCCACTTAAGCAGGGCTCCTCCCCTCCCTGGAGATTTCTTGGGGAAGGAAATGCACCACTACTTCCCTTCCCTCACTGAGAAGCCCAGAGGGTCCCCGTGTCCCATTCAGTGTGCTCCCAGGAGGCCGACGAGACAGTGGACTTTCTGCTTTACCAGCTGACGCAGCCGCTTGTGTTTTCTAGCTGAGTTGCTTCACAGAACCTGCCCGTTTAGGCAATGGGCTCTGGGCACCGCACAGGCCGCACAGGATGGGTAGGAGGTGGCCTTGTGGGATGATGACATCTTTCCCCCACTTTGTCTTGTCCCTCTGCTGAAACAGGAAGACACTCAGCCGGAGCCAAGAGGTGATGTTCTTGTTTATTGTTGCAGCAGCTTCAGTTAAATAAAGGAAGAGAACACATTAAGGACTTCATAACCCCCAAACAGTGGACGCCTTTGTCTCTCGTTCCTCATCTCAGAGGGAATGTTTTCAGTTTTTCTCTGTTGAGAATGTTGGTTGTGGGTTTGTCATACATGACCTATTCAGGTCCATTTCCTCTGTTTCCACTTTCTGGAGAGCTTTTATCATAAATGGGTGCTGAATTTTGTCAAAAGCTTTTACAGCATCCATTGAAATGATCATAGTTTTTATTGTTCAGTTTACTAATGTGGTGAATCACACTGATTGATTTGTGGATATTGAAGAATCCTTACATCCTTGGGATAAATCCCCCTTTATCTTGATGTATGATCCTTTTAACACATTATTGACCGCAGATGTATTACATCTTTTGTTACCTGAACATTATTGACTGGAGATGTATCAATATGTTTTTAGAGAGCGATACAATTAACATCACCATGCAAAGTTGTTAAGAGTTTAAAATCGATCAAGGGTTTGTTATATAACTTGTGATTGTCATTATCATTCACATTTTGTTGCATTACGTTTTTGTTCCAATTTTGTGTATATTATAAATGTAAAATTTTCAAAAATTGATGCATCATGAAATAATGAGTAAAGAAAAAATTTTCAGTAAATTTTATGCAGATATTTTCTCTGATTGTTGAAGCATCATATATACTAGTGTCTCAAAAGATGATAGTACTTCACTATATTAAAATTATTTAAAAAATAAAAGCTGAAGATGATGTTCAGAATATAGTTCTGATTCAGACAATGTGAATATTAGACCAACAAAAAGACAAAAAGCCTTAGTGACTGATTCTGATATGGGAAGTGAAAATGAAACTCATGGTGCTGGAAAACGTTTCTTTGCTTCTGCAAAACAGTGAATTGAGGGCAATGTTTCATGAAAATTAGGTTGCCTTCAAATCTTAGCAACTGTAAATAAACTGCTATGAACATTGGGGTGCATGTCTTTTTGAATTAGTGGTTTTCTTTTTCAGATATTTATGCTGGAGTGGACTTGGGTCACATGGTAGTTCTACTTTTTAGTTTTTTGAGAAGCCTCCATACTGCTTTCCACCGTGGTTTACCAACAGTGTAGGAGGGATTGAATGCCCTGGGTTTGAGTCCACGTGTGATGAGACCCAGTTGGAAGGATTTGAGTGGGGAGTTAACAGGATTTTGCCATGTTAATAGCTTTATTTTCCTACTGATTGGAGGGGGAAGTGGAGAGGAATGGAAACGAGACCAGTTAGCAGGCTGCTGTGTTAATCGAGGGAAGGATGGTGGTGGCTTCTCTAAGGGGGACACAGTGGAGGTCACGTCTAGCGTGGCTGAACTCAGATGTGGCTCCCGCCACAGCTATTTCTGTCCGGGAAGTGGTGCCACTGACCTAAGACAATCAAGTTTCAGCCACTTGAGTAAGTTTCTAGCCAAGCAGTGGCCATTCTTTGAACAAACACCTGTGTTCTGTACCATGTGCCAGGCACTCTGTTAGGTGTGACGGGTAAAGAAGTGAGCAAGACGGACACAGTCCCCACCCACGAGGCATTCAGGAGCGAAGAAGAGTGATGGATTAGAGTTCCAATGCAGGACATTGAGAAAAGGGTGGTAAAAGGTACTCAAGGCATCACACCGCAGCAAGCAAGTCATTCTGGAAGCACAGGTGGTTGAAGAGGGTTTCCTCGGGCAGGAAGGGTGTTACAGGCAGAGAAGAAAGTAGCAATGGGAAAGGCTGTATGTGGAGAAAAGCCAGTGTGCGGAAGCAGTGAGGAGCTGCAGAAGGTGAGGCAGGATGCTGAACCAGGCTTGTAAAGGCCCTGGAACGCCTCGCTATGGCCATTGGATTTTATCCTCGAGGAACATAGGAGCCCTGATCAGAGCACACAGACAGCCAGGAGTATAGATGAGCGAGGAAAAATTGGAAATACGAATTCCTTTTGAAATGTTATTGCTAATTCTTCAGGATAGGTTTAGAATTTCAGAGCAAAGATAATAATTGTAGCACAATTTGAAATACCAAGAAAAAATTAAAATAGGCCTTCTGTTCAGCAAGACTATTTAAAATATTTTGCATTAAAATGAAAAAAACTGTATGTGTGATAAAATAGTATATTGCCATTAACTATATTTTCAGTGAATTCTTACCAGCCTAGGAAAGAGTTTATGATGTGTTAAATGAAAGAAGTAGGATCTAGGAATACAGTGCAATGCGCAATACACAGTCAGAAAGGAAAATTCCCCAATGGTTCTCTCTGGGTACTGAGACTACATGTGATTGCCATTTTTTTCCCCTTTTCTATATTTTTGAAAAATTTCACATGAATATGCATCAGTTTTATAATCAGAAGAACTGATAATAAATAAAAATTAAAAATTAAATAATGACTTAATGTCATGTTGAGGTATGGCACAACCAATACAATATTGTAAAGTAATTAACCTCCAATTAAAATAAATTTTATATTAAAAAAATGAAAAGCCTGGCCTTAAGAACCTGATTTGGAGGACTAGATACTCTGGAAGCAGAACTGGGAGAACGTGCTGGCTGATATAATGTGGGGGGAAGACTGTAAGATGACTAAAGCGTCACGTTTTCTTTCTTTTTTTTAAACTTTTTATTTTATATTAGAGTGTAGCCGATTTAACAATGTTGTGAAGTTTCAGGTAAACAGCAAAGGGACTCAGCCGTATATGTATCCATTCTCCCCCAAACTCCCCTCCCATGCAGTCTGCCACATAACTTGAGCAGGGTTCTCCGTGCTATACAGTAAGTCCTGTTGGTTATCTCTTCTAAATATAGCAGTGTGTACACGTCCACCCCAAACTCCTTTACTATTCCTTCTACCCATCCTTTCCCCTGGCAACCACAAGCTCATTCTCTAAGTCTGTGAGTCTCTCTTTTGTAGGTAAATTAATTTGTATCATTTCTTTCTAGGTTCCACACATAAGAGATGTCACACTGTATTTCTCCTTCTCTGTCTGACTTACTTCACTCAGTATGACAATCTCTGCTCTGCTGTTGCTTCAGTCGTGTCCGACTCTGTGCGACCCCATAGACGGCAGCCCACCAGGCTCCCCCATCCCTGGGATTCTCCAGGCAAGAACACTGGAGTGGGTTGCCATTTTCTCCTCCAATGCAGAAAGTGAAAAGTGAAAGTGAGGTCACTCAGTCATGTCCAACTCTTAGCGACCCCATGGACTGCAGCCTACCAGGCCCCTCCATCCATGGGATTTTCCAGGCAAGAGTACTGGAGTGGGTTGCCATTGCCTTCTCTGTTGACAGTCTCTAGGTCCATCTGTTTTGCTGCAAATGGTGTTACTTCATTCTTTTTAATGGCTGAATAATAGTCCATTGTATATGTGCACCACATCTTCCTTCTCCATTCCTCTGTTGATGAACGTTTAGATTTCTTCCATGACTTGGCTGTTGTAAACAGTAAAGGCGTTGCATTTTCAGTCCTGCTCCATGCAGCAGCCAGAGTAATCCTGTGAAAACACTCCTCTGGGCCTAACCCTCTAGTTATTCTGAGCCAGTTCCCACCTGGCTCAGAATAAAAGCCGGAATCCTAGAGTCACTGATAGGGCCCCACCAAGCCACGGATAACACCCGCCTGGGGTCGTCTGTGGCTCGGTCCTCTCTTACCCTCTCCCCCAGTCCCTTCCTCCCTCTGCTCAGGCTGCTTTGACTCCCTCCATATTCCTAAACACATCCACATGTTCCTCCCCCTGGGCCTTGGTACCTGCCCTCTCCCTGCTGGGAACGGTTTCCCATCACTTGCCCCCTCCCCTCCATCATGTTTTAAACACCCCCCCACCGCCAAACTGTAATTCTCTGGCATTCCCATGTTTTTTCTGCTTAAATTTTCTCCCTTTCATACATCATGATTTTAAATTAACTATATATTTAATTTACATTTTTGTCTCTATCACTGGAATGTAAATTGCAGGAGAGCAGGAATTTTATCTGTATTGTTTGCTATGGTCTCCCCAGTTTCTGGGGCACAGAATTAACCATAAATAAGTGCTGTTTGACTGAATGAATGCCCATAATCTAAAGAGCCCAAAACATTCCATTTACCACCAAAAGACCATCAGATTTACCATTGTTTAGTAAAGTCTATTCGATGGTTAGACTTGTTAGAGTTTGTTAAAAAGAATTTTATTCCCACATGATTTTGTTTGCTGGTTTCTTTTCTTTTCTTTTTTTTCAGGAATAGCCTAACTCTATCTGTAGCTTGGAAATTAGGGTTGGAGGTAGGTGGCTGAGGTGGGGAGCCCAGGATTGCCAAGAGCATATGAAAGCACCGTCTTTGGTGTGCTTGATCCACCACGACGCACTGGACGCTCTGGTAGCACTTTTTAAAAAAATTTACATTTTTCTTTTTAAACACCAAAACATCTTGTACTGAGGTATGGCCAATTAACAGTGTTGTGATAGTTTCAGATAAACGGCCGAGGGACTCAGTCATACATATACATGTTTCCATTCCCCCCTAAACCCGGGTCTTTGGTAGCAACTTTGGGACTGGTTCTGGGTTGAAGAAGTGCTAGTCCCAGGTGGCATCAGTGGTTTTCCCTTGGAGGGTTCCTGGCATCAATACCCAGCCTCCACTGAGAAAGTGACTCCAGGCCGACGTTGAAACATCCCCGGCTTGCACTTATGGCATCCGAGGTGGTGTCTCTTGCTTTCAGTGTCAAAAGCTGCAGAGTCCCAGGCCATGAAAAACACCCCTGCCCCAGCTGGACTGGCCCAGACCCCTGGAACCTTGGTCAATGAGAACCACTGTGCTGGATGGAGGGTTCTGGAACTCAGGGTGGGGTTCTTGGAGACCTCACCCCTGCCTCCCACTTCAAGCCAGATATTTCCTCTCTACCTATTTTTTTTTTAATTAATTTTTACTGGAGTATAGTTGTTCTTGGGCTTCCCTGGTGGCTCAGTGGTAAAGAATCCACCTGCCAATTCAGGAGACATGGGTTTGATCCCTGGGTTGGGAAGATCCCTTGCAAAAGGAAATGGCAATCCATTTCAGTATTTTTGCTGGGAAGTCTCATGGACAGAGGAGCCTGATGGGCTATAGTCCATGGGATTGCAAAAGGGCTGGACGTGACTTAGCGACTAAACAGCCACCATAGTTGCTTTACAGTGTTGTGTTAATTTCTGTTGTACAGCAAGGTGAATCAGCTGTCTGTGTGCATGTGTACATGTATCCCCTCTTTTGTGAATTTCCATATCATTGTGGTCACCACAGAACACTGAGTAGGGTTTCCTGTGCTATACAGTAACTTCTCATATTTATCTATTTTATACATAGTATCAATAGAACATATATGTCAATCCCTTCTCCCAATTCAGTCCTCTCTTCCCCACTTGGTGTCTATACTCTTGTTCTCTACATCTGTGTCTCTATTTCTGCTTTGCAAATAAGATCATCTATACCACTTTTCTAGACTCCACATATATACGTTAATATACAATATTAGTTTTTCTCTTTCTGACTTCATTCTGTATGCACCCAATCTATTTTTGTATGGAAGTAACATGAGCAAAGCAATAGAATGGAAAGGGTGTACTCCATGCTTTGTCTTCACCCACTGTAGAAGACTGAAGAGGAGATGAAGTAACTTACCAAACGCTTCCCTGCTGTTAAGGGCCCAGGTGGTGAGGGAACTAGAACTCACCACGCACTTACATCCCACCACACAGCTGGGGCCAGGTCCCACTGAGCCCCCAGCACTGATGGCCCCTCGGGTCCAGTTCCCCTGTTCCCTCAGTTCCCAGCACAGTGGGGGCACCACGCTGTGCTCAGAAGTTGAAGAAATGAACCAAGGAAGTCTCAAGGGCGAGAATGGAAACTGGCAGGTAACAGTACAGGTAGAATTTCTAAGAGCCCTCCCCTACGGCTCTTCCGTAATGAAGAGGGAAGTCACATGAGTTGCAAAGGCCTTGCTCCCGGCTGCAGTGAGTAGGCCTCAAAATGTGAGTCTAGCCACCCTTTCCAGATGTGCTGTGACTTGACTGTTGCCCACACTTCCCGATCCTAACCCCTTACTCTAAGGTGGCTGCACATCTATCTCCTCAACCCTCTATCCTCACCCTAACCTCATCCCCCGCCGCCAACTTGAGCATCCTGCTTGGCGGTCCCCATACCTGTGTACATGGAGGCCGTGCCCCTGACCACACCCTCCTGCAGGGAGAGTGGACGGTTATGCGTAGCCAGGACGGACATGAAGCCATCACTCTGGTACTTTGGGCAACTTCCTTGAGTTCAAATCTTTCCTCATAGCTGCTTTGGGGTACTGCTGTGTGATGACATGATGAAACTCACATGCATGTAACTCCTCTGCCTGCATCTTCGAGGCAGTCAAAGGATGCAAGTTTTCACTGTGACTGGTTAGCGGGGCTGGTTAGAATTTATCAAACCCTGGTGAGTGGTGAGTGTTTTGTTTTGCAAATAAAGATTTGCAGGTTAACTCTCCACAAGTAAGCTTGGAAATGACCCAAGCCAACTGGAGAAGCTGGATTGGAGCAGGTGTGCTGGTAAGGGCTTACCAACCGGCTCTCTGGTGGAAACATATGAATGTGTGCATAGCCACACACATACATACACATATGTGCACTTATGTACTGTAAATTCAGTAAGTCCCCTACACGCAAATGAATTCCATTCCAAGAGCACATTCATATGTCTAATTTGCTCAGAAGCCTAGGTACCCAACTAACAGAATCAGCTATATAGTACTATACTGTAATAGGTTTATAATGCTTTTCACAGAAATAATACATTAAAAAACAAACATAAAAATAGACATTTAAAATCTTACAGTATAGTCCCTTGAAAATTACGGTAGTGCAGTACACCAGCTGGCGTACAGGGGCTAAGAGCGAGTGAACAGGCAAGAAGAGTTACGCACTGGAGGAGGGCGAGGAGGCGGGAGATGGTGGAGCTGAAGGGCTGTCAGCGTAGGGGATGGAGGGCAAGCTGCAGTTTCACCCGTGCCGGCCCTGATGGCACAGGTTCTGGTTCTGTGTTGCTGGAAGCAAAGGTACGTTTGCATCTTTGCAAGTTCGTAGGTAGGGGACTTACTGTGTAGACCTAGCTCAGGACTTGGACTGGAGGAGCTGCTGAAGGGTCCCACCCTGAGCTGAGAGTGGACCAGAGCCCGGTGGCCTGTGTGTGCGCTGTAGCAGCATTCAGCTCTCTGCCACTCTCAGGGTGTTTGGCTGAAGCTTCATATCTGCCCCCCAGATCTCACTCTGACTTCTCTCATGGTCCACCAACTTCTGGAACCACACAGGGAAGGGAAGTCTTGAAAACCAAGACTACATTAAGTCTTAGCTAAATTAACTCAGTGTAAAGGAAACCACCACACTTCCATAGTACCAAGTGCTTCTGTTTTTTAAAAATGTTTATTTCATTGGATGTACTCGGTCTGAATTGTGGCATGCGGAATCTTTTAATTATAGCATGTGAACTCTTAATTGGGACATGTGGGTATCTAATTCCCTGACCGAGGATCAAACCGTGGGCCCCTGCTTGGGAGCATGGAGTCTTAGCCACTGGACCACCAGGGAAAAACCGCATGTTATTACGGATCTTCTTACCACATTCTTCTAGGCCTCTATGCCTCTTCATGGAATGTTCTTCCCAACCATGGCACCTGGCAAACTCCTATCACCAGAAATATTACATCCCCCCAGAAGAATTCCCCAGTGCTTTCCCTCCAGGACCATCTGTACTTTGTACGGGATGACTGCCTATATTGCACTTCCTAAAGCTTCAAGAGCAGAATCTCTAATCTTAAGAACTGAGCCTAGCTGTGCCTATTTTATAAATGGAGACATAGTAGCTCAGAGTAGTTAATTAACTTGCCCAGGGTCACACAGGGAGAATATAACTAATATAACAGCTGAATTATAATTTACATCATGTCTGTGACTCTTCTAATTATAACCTGTCATGACTAGAAAGTTGAGAAAAATTAGGTCCCTACCCATGAGCAACTCTGTAGTGGAGGGGAAGAGAGCTGTCGTGTAGCTGGACAGCTGATGAGGTGGCCAGTAGGAGCAGAGCGTGCAGTGGGCTCTGGGAAACGGGTGCAGAGTAGTGACAAGGCTGTGCTTCTCGCCTTCTCCCTTCTCTCTTTCTCACGATGGCACTGTCAGCCCTCCAGGCATAACTTCTCCCAGCCTAGCAGGAGGGTTGGCTAACCAGCAGTTTGCGGTGCTTTCTGTCTAGCTCTCACAAAGGCTCTGGAGTTGGCCCAAGGCTGAGGGCACAGCAGTGCTGAGCCTGTCTC
>SJYC01019354.1:0-10106 GCA_006408675.1 Madoqua kirkii
TGGCTTTTTCGTACTTTTTTTGACGTAAAAGATTATCAGCCAACAAATTATAAAAAACAAATTCGTCCGAATATTTTTTTGTCATTTCGGAATAAAATTTTTCTTCTTCGGCAATTTTTCCGCTGATATTCAGACATTTACCTTTTATAACGGCGGCTTTTGACGAATAACTCCCGTTCATCGAAATTGATTCTGAGGCGTATTTTTCGGCTTTGACAAAATTTTTCAGGTTGAAATAATTTACGCAAATGTTATAGCAAACCAATTCCTTCATGTAATTCTTTGAATATAAAGGAATTAACAAATTATTTGATTCGGAAAAATTACCGTTTTCAGCCAAATTCAATGCCTCTTTCAGCTTTTCGGAATCCGTCTGCGCAGAAACTCCGCAACAAAACCAAAAAATGAAAACCGTCAGAAAAAATTTCATTTGAAATATCCGTGAAGATTGCTCTGTTTTTTTAAATGTATAGTATTGATTCCGAGAGACTTAGCCGCTAAAACATTGTCTTCTCTGTCGTCAATGAAGAGCGTTTCTTCCGCCTTAATTTCCGCATCTGTCAAAACAAATTCAAAACATTCTTTATCGGGTTTTCTGCAATGAATTTCGTTGGAATAATATCTTTTTATAAACAATCCTTCACGCCAAGCGGCTATCGGCTCAAAAAATTTAACGTGCGTAACATTTGTGTTACTCAGGACGTAAAGATTGAATTTTTTTGAAAGTTTTTCCAAAAATTCGCGGTTTTCTTCTGGATAACCCGTTAGCATTGCGTTCCAACAATAGTCAAAAGTTTTTTTGTCTAAATTGCTGTTACACAATGAATTAATATTTTTTAAAAATTCTTCGGACGTAATTTTTCCGATTTCAAAATCTCTGAACCAATCCGAAGGACCGATTTCGTTAAATTTTTCGCGGAAATTTTTAATTCCTTGATTTTCAAAGGCTTTGATGGATTCGTCAAATTCCAAATTGAATAAAACTCCGCCTAAACGAAGATTATGTTTTTAATTTTTTCAAAATTTTTCATAAAAAATTTTTTTATTTAAAAAAGTTATTATAATTTTGCGTTCACAAAGTCGGACCCATAGCTCAGTTGGTTAGAGCATCTGACTCATAATCAGGGGGTCCTAGGTTCAAGCCCTAGTGGGTCCACTGAAAGCCGCTTAAAATTTTTAAGCGGTTTTTTTGTTTATGACTTTGCAAATATACTAAATTTTATTTTTTTTCAGATGAGAGTTGAGGAAATTTTAAATAAAGCACTTGATTTAAATCCCATTTCGGCTTCTGAGGGTGAATTTTTGTTCAAAAACGCGCCTTTGGCTCTGTTGAGTTTTTGTGCTAATCAGGTCAAAAACAAACTTCGCCCCGAAAAAGACCGTAAAAAAGTCGGTTGGATTATCGACAGAAACATTAATTTGTCGAATATTTGCGCAACAAGATGTAAATTTTGTAATTTTTCGCGTTCAAAAAACTCTCCTGAGGCTTTTATAACTACTTTTGACGAATATGAACGCAAGATTTCCGAGCTTTTTAAAATCGGCGGGCGACAAATTTTGTTGCAAGGCGGAATGAATCCTGATTTCGGATTGGATTTTTATTGCGATTTATTCTCTACGCTCAAAAAAAAATTTCCCGGACTCATTCTTCATGCTTTGGGCCCGGCGGAGATTGTTTACATAAGTCAAAAATCTGCGAAAAGTTATTCCGAGGTTTTAATTGCGTTGCATGATTCGGGGCTTGATTCCTTGCCGGGCGCCGGTGCGGAAATTCTTTCAGACCGAGTCAGAAAAATAATTTCGCCTGCCAAATGCACTTCCGAGCAGTGGCTCAGCGTTATGCACGAGGCGCACAAATTAAATCTTCCGACCTCTGCAACAATGGTTTTCGGTCATGTCGAAACTATTTCCGAAAGAATGGAACATTTGGTAAAACTGCGTGAATGTCAGGCACTTAAACCCGATTACAGCGAAGGTTTCATAACTTTTATTCCTTGGCCATTTTACAGCAAAGGGCGAGATTGGAAAAGGAGTTCGGCAAATTTCCCGAAATTTCCGGCGAAGAATATATCCGTATGATTGCCGTTTCGCGTTTGATGTTAAACAATATAAAAAACATTCAGGCATCTTGGCTGACTGTCGGCAAAGATGTCGGACAAGTTTGTCTTCATTCGGGCGCAAACGATTTCGGCTCAATTATGATGGAAGAACACGTTGTTTCTGCGGCGGGTGCTAATTATTCGTTGGACGAAAACGAAATGGTCGTTGCAATCCGTCAAGCGGGATTTGAACCGAAACGCCGCAATTCGCGTTACGAATTTTTAGAATAAAAAAGAGACGTTGGTAAAACGTCTCTTAATTTTTTTACAAACTCCATTCGTAACCGTCTTTGGTATCTTTTATCTTCACCCCTGCCCTATTGAGTTCGTCGCGGAGTTTGTCCGATAAGGCGTAATTTTTTTCCTTTTTAGCGTTTTGCCTTAATTGTTGAATTATATCTACCAGATTTCCAATGATTTCGCTATTGTCTGATTTTTCGTTTTCATACTTTAAACCGAGAATTTCAAAGCATAAATCATTGTAAAGTGTTTTTAACTCTTTTAAATCCTCCGATAAAAGGCTTTCTTTGCCGTCTTTTATGAGGTTTATGTGCTTAACTCCCTCAAAAAGGTGCGAAATCATTACCGGTGTGTTAAAATCGTCGTTTAAAGCCTCAAAACACTTTTCTTTAAGTTCTTTAACCGAAAACGAAGAATTTTTCCCTTCGGAAAGGTTTTCAAGCGTTTTAACGGCAGAAAGGAGTTTTTCGAGACCTTTTTCCGAAGCCTGCAACGCCTCGTTAGAAAAATCCAAAGTTGAACGGTAATGTGCTTGTAGGATAAAGAATCTCACCGTCATAGGCGAATACGGCTGTTCCAACAAATAATGGTTGCCGGCAAAAAATTGTTCTAACGTCATAGCGTTTCCGAGCGATTTGCCCATTTTTTTGCCGTTGATTGTTATCAAATTGTTATGAATCCAATACTTTACGCTGTCGTGTCCCAACGCTCCTACTGCTTGTGCAATTTCACATTCATGGTGGGGAAACTGCAAATCCAAACCTCCGCCGTGAATATCAAAAAAATCTCCTAAGTATTTGGTACTCATTGCAGTACATTCGAGATGCCAACCCGGAAAACCTTCGCTCCATTTGCTAGGCCAATGCATTATGTGAGTCGGTGAAGCCTTTTTCCAAAGTGCGAAATCGCATTGATTGTGTTTCTCGTCCTGACCGTCGAGAGAACGTGTTTTTTCCAACAAATCTTCAACGTTTCTGCCCGAAAGTTTGCCGTAACGGTATTTTTCGGCGTATTTCTTTATGTCGAAATATTTGGTACTCATTGCAGTACATTCGAGATGCCAACCCGGAAAACCTTCGCTCCATTTGCTAGGCCAATGCATTATGTGAGTCGGTGAAGCCTTTTTCCAAAGTGCGAAATCGCATTGATTGTGTTTCTCGTCCTGACCGTCGAGAGAACGTGTTTTTTCCAACAAATCTTCAACGTTTCTGCCCGAAAGTTTGCCGTAACGGTATTTTTCGGCGTATTTCTTTATGTCGAAATATACCGACCCGTTAGACTGTAAGCAAAACCGTTGTTTAAAATTTTGTCTATAAGTTGTTGTTGTTCAATGATATGCCCTGATGCATGCGGTTCGATTGACGGCGGCAGACAATTCAAAAGTCTCATATTTTTGTGATAATCCTCGGTGTACATCTGAACGACTTCCATCGGTTCTATGTTTTCGAGTTTTGCTTTTTTAACGATTTTGTCGTCGCCTTCGTCGGCATCTTGTTCGAGGTGTCCTACGTCGGTGATGTTTCTGACGTAACGGACTTTATATCCGAGATAGCGTAAATATCTGAAAATCAAGTCGAAAGTTATCGCAGGACGCGCATGTCCCAAATGAGCCGGCCCGTAAACCGTAGGTCCGCAGACATACATTCCCACATACGGCGGATTAATGGGTTCAAACTTCTGTGTTGTTCTCGTTAATGAATTGTAAATCAGTAAATTACTCATATATTTTTTGTTATTTTTCTTCTATTTTTATTATTCTGCCGTTTTCGTAAATGGCAACTTTTATTAAATCTCCTTTTGAATTGTAGTAATAGCGTTTTCCTTTTTGGAGAACGCCTTTAACGAAATCTCCTTCGCGTTCGAGTTTTTTATCGAGCGTGTAAATTTTGTGATAACCGGTACCTGTAAAAGTTGCATAAACGTCAGGTTCTCGTTTTTCGGGAGTTTCTTGTGGTGGTTCTTCTTTTACGGCTGCTATGTGTTCTTTTTTGTGGTTTTCGCGGTAAGTTTTTGAGGCGGCAATGTCGTAAAAACCGTTGTTGTAAACTATTTCGGCTTTTAGTGCACCGCTTTCGTAATATTCTTTAACTATTCCGTTTATGTTTCCGTGTTTGAATTGGCTTTCGCTTCTGAGTTTTCCGTTGTCGTAATATTCTGCCACTAAACCTTGTGCAAAACCATTTTCCCAGTTGCCGGACATTATCATTTTTCCGTTTTCTGAGTAATATTTTTGTTGTCCGCAGCGGAGTGTATTTTCGTCGTAATTTAGTTCCTTTGCGATTTTTCCGTTCTTATGAAAAGAGGGTACTCCCCTACCCAACCGTATCTGTTCCAGTTTCCTTCTTCCCATGGGTTTCCGTTTTCATAAAACAATCTGACGTAGCCGAAAGGAACTCCGTTAACGTATGTTATCATACTTTTTTTGTTTCCGTTTCTGTAATATTCCGTCCAAATGCCTTGACGTTTGTCGTTTGTGTAATTTCCTTCGCATGCTATTGTTGTGTGCAGAGTATCAAAATAATAAACCCATTTACCTTGTTTTAAATTGTTGGTATCCAATGAGTTAATAACGGAATCGAGAGGCATTCCGAAAGCTGCCGTTTTAACGGTGAGGGCAAAAATTATTAATATTTTTAATTTTTTTTTCATTGTAAAAAATACTTTTCCCGTATTTATACGAAAATTTTGCGTTAACGGTTGCAAAATTGTTCGATTAATTTTTCGGCTTGTGCGTAATTTTTGTTTTTTGCTTCGTTAAAATCTCCGCAAGCCTCTTCTCTATTGTTTAAATTTATTTCGTAAATCCCGCGCAGATAATAATAATATCCGCTTTTCGGATTGATTTCTATGCACTTAGACATATCTGTTTTGGCCGCTTCTAAGTAATTGTTACGCTTATTTTTGTCAGTTTCGCTTAACGTTCTGTAAGTAACGGCGCGGTTGAAATACGCTCCTTCGTTCACCGAGTCCAGTTCTATTGCCCTATCGAAATCTTTTAGCGCTAAGTCGTAGTTTTTCAAGCCGTTATAAGCCAATCCACGGTTTGAATATGCCGAGGCGTTATTTGGAAAACGCTCCAAATACGTATTGAAATTTTCTACTGCACGGTTGAAATCTCCGTATTTTCCGTAAGCCACTCCCCTATTTACGTAAACGTCATAGAGATTAGGATTGAGTTCTAACGCATGGTCATAGTCAAATATGGCTAACGAAAAGTAATATGTAGACGAATCTTTGTTAATTTCGGAGAACCTTTCGGAATACAAATCGTAAATTCCCGCCCGACTTTGAAATGCCGGTGCAAAGTTATGGTCGAATGTTAAAGCTTAGAAAAGTCATCTAAGGCTAACTTTTCGTAAAGTGTATCTGATGTTAATTCAAAAACATCGTTTTCAGCCAATCCCCTATTGTAAAAAGCATGCGTATAATCAGGTTTATTCTTAATTCCTTGCGTGAAACAATCGATTGCATCTTTCTTATTTTTAAGGTATTCTCTATCGTCAATGTTTTTCAGCGTAGAGTCTGCCATCATGTTGATATACGAACCGAGATTGTTCCAACCTATAACCGCTTCAGGGTACTTCTCAACGCAGTCTGACCATAGTGTACGGCTGTTTTGCCAAACTTTTTCGCGGTTTATCGTCATAACGCAAAGTGCTAATGCGTAAACGGCAAAAATTCCGTAAAATAGCGATTCTCTATTTTTATACTTAATTATCAGTAAATCAATACCATACGCTAATAAAATCGATAATCCTACGCTCGGAATGTATGAATAACGGTCGGCATACATCGCACTTCCGACGGGGATAAATTGCAACAACATTGCAATATTCGCTATGAAAAACAAGAATCCGAAAGTGAAAATTTTGTCGCGTTTATACGTAAAAATGTTAAGTATAATAGCTGCGATAAAGATTGGAACAGTCAGCCAATAGAGAACGGGAACGGTGCGGTTAAGAATG
Organism: Madoqua kirkii; assembly: GCA_006408675.1. Taxonomy (NCBI): domain Eukaryota; kingdom Metazoa; phylum Chordata; class Mammalia; order Artiodactyla; family Bovidae; genus Madoqua; species Madoqua kirkii. Next base: position 6,305 of record SJYC01019354.1, read on the forward strand.
TCGGGGTAGGGGTAGAGGCAAGCGAGTTTTATCGGCATAATAAACCGTAAAATGTACTGTAAAAAACCGTTACTTCCGAACGCAATTCTCTGATACACTTCATATTGGTCGGTTTCGGCGAGTGCCGTTGATGCTGCCTGTGCCTTTATTGAAATCAAACCGAAAATCAGTGAAATCGCCAAATAAGGAATCTTGTTTATATGCGTTTTCCAGTTTAAATAATCCTCTGTAAGGAAATAATCCACCAAAATAACGCTAAACGTTAACGAAACAGCTTGTCCCTTAGATAACGCACTGATAATGAACACTATAAGTGAGAGTATGTAAAACATTACTTTTTGTCGTTTTTTATAGAGAATATAACAATATAGAGACAAAAAGTAAACATTGTATAGAGAACGTCTTTTCGTTCAGCTATCCACGTTACACTTTCGACATGAAGAGTATGGATTCCGAACAAAACGGTTATTACGATAGGGTAGAGGCGTTTGTTAAATAATTGACTGCAAACAAGATACACCAAAAAAACCGACATTAAATGCAGTGCGATATTTATTGCGATAAAGGTGTAGGGGAGGACTTTCCCATTTGCGCCTATGTCGGCTATTTGATAATTCATATTGAGCGAAAGCATAGTCAAAGGGTGGTAGTTTCCCATAAAATATTTTTCGCCAGGGTCTTGGGAGAAAAACATTTTTGAGACCGTTTCTTTATCAAAAGTTTTCAAAAGGGGATTATCGCCGATGTATTTATCGTCATCCCAATTAGTTGCCTCGTTGTTGAGCGAGAAAGAATAGACAAAAGCCGTTAAGATAATTATCAGTAAAACAGGCAGATAACGCTTTAAGAGACTTTCGTTACCGTTTAAAACGGGGGAGGAGTCGGGCGTTAAATCTGACGTTTTTCCGAGTGTCATTCCGCGGACATATTTTCCTTTCATATTTTTTTTGATAGTTTTAAAATCGCAAATTTATAAATTTTTTTAGAAAAGGGGGAGAGGTTTTAGGAAAATTTTATAAATTTACGGCGGAATAAAATTTTTTTTTACGCTTATTGTAATCTATGATTGACCGTCAGACCGTACAGAGAATATTGGATTCGGCGCAAATCTTGGATGTTGTTCAGGATTTTATGTCGCTCAAAAGACGCGGAACTAATTATATAGGCTGTTGTCCGTTTCATAACGAAAAAACGCCTTCGTTTTCGGTTTCGCCTGCTAAAAATATTTTTAAATGTTTCGGTTGTGGTGTTTCGGGTTCGCCTGTTACTTTCGTTATGAAACACGAAAATATGACTTATCCCGAGGCGTTAAAATATCTTGCGAAAAAATATAACATCACCGTTCAGGAAAAAGAATACACCGACGAAGAAAAACAAGAGCGCGAAGAACGTGAAAGTATGAATTTGTAAACCAATTCGCGCAAAATTTTTTCTCCGACCAATTAAAAAACACCGAAGAGGGCAGAAATATCGCTTTGACGTATTTTCAGGAACGCGGATTCCGTCCCGATACTATCGAAAAATTTCAACTCGGATATTCTCCTGTTAATAGACAATCGCTTGTAAACGAAGCAATTAAAAAGGGTTATCAAATGAAATACTTCGTAAAAACGGGGCTTGTTATCGAAAAGGAAGATGGGTATAAATTTGACCGTTTTGCCTCGCGTGTGATGTTTCCGATTCACGGAATTTCGGGTAAAGTTGTGGCGTTTGGCGGCAGAACGATGTCAAACGACAAAAAGCAAGCGAAATACGTAAATTCCCCTGAATCAGAGGTTTATCATAAAAGTCAGGTTCTTTACGGAATTTATCAGGCGAAATCAGAAATTGTCAGGCGGGACAAATGTTATCTTTGCGAGGGTTATTGCGACGTAATTTCGATGCATCAATCGGGCGTAACGAATACCGTTGCTTCGTCAGGAACATCTTTAACGCCGGGGCAAATCTCTGTCATTAAGCGTTTTACGAGTAATCTTACCGTGATTTATGACGGCGATACGGCGGGGATAAAAGCCTCGTTGCGCGGAATTGATTTGATTTTGGAGCAGGACATAAATGTAAAAGTTGTTTTACTTCCCGAACCCGAAGACCCTGATTCTTTTGCACGCAGCCACACACCGCAAGAACTTCAAGAATATATTGACTCTCACGAGGAGGATTTTATAAAATTTAAGACGAGAATTTTATTGAAAGACGCTTCCGACCCGATAAGGAAATCGGAAGTTGTTAATAGTATAATTACCTCAATATCAAAGATTTCCAACGCTGTAACGAGGTCGTTTTACATAAAAGAATGTTCAAAACTTCTTGACGTTAAAGAAGATGCTCTTTACGCCGAAACGGGCAGAACGCTCAAAAAAAATTACGACGACCAATTGAAACAACGTATCCGTCAAGGCATAAATTTAGGCGGAAACACGACTACGCTCCCGAACAATCTGATAAAGAATCGCCTGAAAATCAAAATGTTAGTGGGGTAGGGGAGGAGCGGCTTCCGGGGTTTATTAACAATGTTTTTGCGGAGATTGAGGAGCGTGAAATTGTCGGTTATTTAATAAATTACGGAAGTCTTGAATTTCAAAGGATTACAGACCCAATTTCGGGCTTTGAGCAATCGGTCAGCGTTGCGGCTTATATTATAAGTGAACTTTTGAACGAGGAAATGGAGTTGAAAAATTTGGTTTATAAAAAGGTTTTTGACGATTATAAGAACAAACTTTTTGAAAATCAAATGGTTGATACGAATTATTTTCTTAATAACGAGGACGAAACAATCCGTATGTTAGCCTCTCAGACGGTTATAGGGAAGGATACTTTAAGCAGAACCCGTCTTGAAACGACCAAACTTCCCGAAGATACTTTTAAATCCGATATTCCGAAGGCGATTTTGACTTATAAGTTAAAATTAATTCATTTGGCGGAAAAGGAAACGCTTAACAAGTTGAAAAACAAAGAGTTATTACAGAACGAAATGCAGCAGGTACTTCAAAATTCCATTCAGTTAAAGAAAGTGGAATTATTGTTGTCAAAAAATTTGAAGAGAATAGTAATTTAAAAAAAAACTTATATCTTTGCGCAAAAAGTTTTTGTATTATGGAAATAAAAGTTGAACACAAATACTCCGAAGCGGAGGCTCTTGAAAAAATGAGGACTTTCTTAACTTCGTTGAAGGATGAATATAAAGATAAAGTCGGTGATATTCAGGAGAATTGGGACGGAAATTCTGGAGATTATTCATGTAATTTTAACGGAATGAAACTTGAGGGACACATTCAGGTAACTGACGGAAAGGTTGTTGTGAACGGAAAAATACCGTTTTTTGCATTGCCTTTTTCGTCTATGATAGAGAATGCCATCAAAGGAGAGATAAATAAAGTATTATCTTAGTCCTTTGTAACTTTCTGTTATTCAATTTTTAGTAAAAAATATTGAAAAAAGTTGTAAAAAAATTTGGAGGGGAAAGGTAAAATGTTTTACCTTTGCACCCGCAAACCGAAAGGAAAGCGGTTTAAATATAAAGGTTATTTGAAAGAATTGACAGCAAGCACAAGGCGTATAAAGAGAGAACCGACGTCAAGGATATGGGTATGAAATAATAAAAATTTTATACAATGAAGAGTTTGATCCTGGCTCAGGATAAACGCTAGCGGCAGGCCTAACACATGCAAGTTGAGCGGCAGCGCGGAGTAGCAATACTTTGGCGGCGAGCGGCGAATGGGTGAGTAACGCGTATGCAACCTACCCTTTATTTTGGGATAGCCTTCCGAAAGGAGGATTAATACCGAATAGTTCATATAAGAGG
>SJYC01019356.1:0-50533 GCA_006408675.1 Madoqua kirkii
TTTGTTTTTAGATGGGAAAAATATCTATTATGTTTGAAAAAATGACATATTCATTATAAAAATTTAATTAATGCAGCAAAGCACAAAAAGAAATTTGAATGAACTTACCATCCAGCTTACATTCAACAAGAAAAGTAGGTATAAAGAACATTATAAAATTGGGAGGATGTCATGAAAGTCTTTAAATTAAATTTTTTTCATTTTTACTGTGATGCAATGTAAGAAACAGCCAGGAAAAGAAATGGTGAACTTCTAATACATTTTTTTTTCCTGAAGAACCAGTATTTTTCGAAAGAGTAATCTATGTTGAGAGAGCATGAAAAATGCATAGCTACCCATCAAGTTTGAGTGTTTTCTAACACATATCAATATTAGAATTATCTATTGAACTCTTAAAGTTCAACAGTTTAAAAAAACAGGAATTCAAGTCAAGAACAGACTAAGACAGGAAGAGATATTTCACTGGAGGATACTGATGGCAAATAAGTTCACAAAAATGAACGTCATTTGCCATCATGCATGCTCAGTGGCTCAGCTGTATCCGACTCTTTGTGACCCCACAGACTTTAGCCCAAGAGGCTCCTCTGTCCACGTAATTTCCCAGGCAAGAATACTGTAGTGGGTTGCCATTTCCTCCTCTAGGGGATCTTCTTGACCCAGGAATCGAATCTGTATCTCCTGAGTCTTCCTTCACTGGGAGGCAGATTCTTTACCACTGAGCCACCTGGGAAGCCCATCAGGGAAATGCAGATTAAACCCATGGTGAGACAGTGAAAGTGAAGTCACCCAGTCCAACTCCTTTAACCCCATGGACTGTAGCCCACCAGGCTCCTCCCGCCATGGGATTCTCCAGGCAAGAGTACTGGAGTGGGTTGCCATTTCCTTCTCCAGGGGATCTTCCGGACCCAGGGATCAAACCCAAGTCTCCTGCATTCCAGGCAAACACTTTAACCTCTGAGCCACCAGGGAAGCCGCATACCTATAACAATGGCTAAAATAAAAAACTGTGACAACACCGAAAGATGGTAAGGATGTGCACAAACTGGACTGCTCATACATCGCTGGTGGGAATACAAAACAGAACAGTCACTCTGAAAAATAGTTGGGCAGATTCTTAAAAACCTAAACCCGCAACTACCATGCAGCCTAGCAGCTGTACTCCTAGGTATTCATCCCAGAGAAAGTAAGACTTAGGTTCACACAAACACCTATAAATAAAGATTCATAGCAGATTAGTCCATTTCAGCTGCTAAACCAGAAATATCATAAACTGGGTGGCTTATAAACAACAGAAATTTGTTTTTCACAGTTCTGGAAACTGGGAAATCCAAGATCAAGGTCACTGCAAATTCGGTGTCTGGTTATGGTCCGTCTCCTGCTTTCTATACAGTAGTCTTCTCACTCTGTCCTAACAAGACTAAAGGGAGAAAGGAGCTCTCTGGGGTCTCTCTTTAAGGGCACTAATCCCATTCACGAAGCCTCCATCCTCATACCTAATCATCTCCCCATGCCCACGTTCTAATATTCTCATACTAGACATTTGGTTTCAACAGATGAATCTAGGGGAACACAAACATTCAGTCAATGGTAGCAGCTTTACAGTCCTCAAATGTAAACCAACCTAAACATCCCTCAATGACTGGTTTAAAAACAAAACAAAAATGATACATCACATCCATACCAAGGAATATTCTTAGCAATAAAAAAAGCAAAAATAAAAATAAAGAAAGCAATAAAAAAATAGACATGTAACAACTGGGACAGATCTCGGGAATTATGCTGAGTGAAAAAATCCAATCCAAAGAGTCCATGTACTATCTTAATACTCTTCATGATGTTATTATACAACATTCTTCATAATTTCATGACATATTACAGTAACACGAACAGATTGGTGCTTGCTGTGGGTTAGGGAAGAGGCAGAGGTAAGGCATGGCTGGAAGGGAGGTGGGTATGGTTATAAAGGGCAGCATAAGGGATCCCTGTGGTGAAGGAACTGTCCATGTCTCAACGGTGGGGTGTATACAGGGACCGACACATGGAAAATGGCATGAACTGAAAACACACATGACTGAGCACATGTAAAGCTGAGTGAAATCAGTGGATTATACTGTCAGTTTCATAGGTGTGATATTGTACAGTTTTGTAAGATGTTACTCAGGAGAAAAAGAGTGAAGGGTATATGGAGATCAATGTATTATTTATTAAGCTGCATGTGAATCTATAATTACTTCAAAATAAAAAGTTAAATTTTTAAAAGGGGGTAGCTACAGAAATTCTTCAAAGTGAAAAGCATTCAGGGAAAAGTACAGAATGTAAATAAATATTAAGTGGACAGAATAACCTTGGGCATACATAGTTTTGTGCTACTTAAGTATATCTCCGGGGTAAATTTACTGCATTAGAAAATAAAAGCATATGCAGGATTGTGTCAACTTTACACTAACTTGGAGAAAACTCGAAAGCATTTCTTTCCATTCACTGAGTCTGCTTTTGTATTTCTTAAAAATGGTTATAGCTCTCCTGAGATAGGAAAAAACTTAACAAGAAATGTACAATGCCTAAATATTTTATCTTTTCTGCTATTTAAATAGTTTTTCTTCTTCCATATTAACAGAGTCACTGGTTATTTGTACCACATGCAAAGGCTACTGATTTCTGTATAATTTTATATCCTGTTAATTTAGAAGACTTTTATTTTTTCAACTTTGCAGTTTATTTCATTTTTGAATTGTGTTTGCTTCTGGCTGTGCTGGGCCTTTGTTGTGGCACACAGGTTTTCTCTAGTTGCAGCGGGCAGGGGGCTACTCTTTGTTACAGAGCCCAGACTCGAGGAATACAGGCTTCAGGAGCCTGCAGCACGTGGGCTCAGTAGTCGTGGCACACAGGCTTAGTTACTCTGTGGCTGTGGGATCTTCCCAGACTAGGGATCAAACCCGTGTCCCCTGAAGGTGGATTCTTAACCACAGAGAAGCTCCAAGACTTTTTTTTTTTTGTCTAAATTAGTGTTATTTATCTGTGCTTCCCAGGTTCACACTATAAACTCTAAAATCCAAATCTCATGTCCCTAGAAGTTTCTTCTTTAAATGCACTGGCTGCACCTCCAGTATAATGTTAAATAGTGGTAGAAACAATGGGTATCTCAGGATTTCCCCATTAAGATGCTGGTTTTAGGACAGACATACACACATATATACATATTCATGTAAGGTAAGTATTACTTAGGTCTTCTGTCTTGAATGTTTATGACACAAGTGTTGAATTCTGCCCAGGGTTTTCTGGCATCTGTGGATGATAAATCTTTCCTCAGATCTATTAATATGGTATATCATATTAATAGATTTCCTAATACTGAATCAATCTTATGTTCCTGTTCATGTTGTATCATTTCTTTATGTGGTGGCTAGATTCTGTTCACTAGTACATTATTTAAAACTTTTATATCAATATCTGTAAGTGAAATTGACCTATCATTTTTTAATTTTTCATACTGTATTTATCAGATTATACTTATTACCTTAATTTTTATTTGCTTTTTTCCCTTTATGATTGAATTATCTGGGTCTCTTTTAATTAAAAAATAAGGTTTCTTGATTTATTAAGTAAATGTCTTTTCTATTCTCTATCTCATTAACTTGTGATTTTATCTTTATTATTTTATTCTTTGTGCTTTTTTATTTACTTTTTGCTTCTTTTTCTAGTTTTAGGGGCTGGGAAAACTCATTTATTTTCTTTCCTTTTTCAGTTCAGTTGCTCAGTCATGTTCAACTCTCTGCGAACCCATGAACCGCAGCATGCCAGGCCTCCCTGTCCATCACCAACTCCCGGTGATTACTCAAACTCATCCTCTGTCATCCCCTTCTCCTCCTGCCCTCAATCCTTCCCAGCATCAAGGTCTTTTCAAATGAGTCAGCTCTTTGCATCAGGTGGCCAAAATATTGGAGTTTCAGCTTCAATATCAATCCTTCCAATGAACATGCAGGACTGATCTTTAGGATGGACTGGTTGGATCTCCTCGCAGTCCAAGGGACTCTCAAGAGTCTTCTCCAACACCACAGTTTGAAAGCATCAATTTTTTGGCACTCAGCCTTCTTCACAGTCCAACTCTCACATCCATACATGACCACTGGAAAAACCATAGCCTTGACTAGATGGACTTTAGTTGGCAAAGTAATGTCTCTGCTTTTTAATATGCTGTCTAGGTTGGTCATAAACAAGTAAATCTCACAAAGTCTGCTATGCAGAGTCTTCATTGGCATTTTTTTAGAAATTCGTAATTTCAACTTATATTTCTTTTCCACCCAAGAGCTGTTCGATAGATGGTTTATTTACCCCCAGGTGAAAGGCCCCTTTAAAGAAAAAAATTATCAAATTCTATGATTCTTTTGCATTTTGATCAGAGTACTACCTGTAATGTATGTACGTCCATCAGGGATACTGGCCTGTCATTTTCTTTTCTGTGTGATACCTTTGTCTGGTTTTGGTATCTGGGTGATGCTGATTTCATAGAATGAGTTCAGAAGTGTCCCTTCCTCTGCAGTTTTTTGCAACAGTTTCAGAAGAAGGGTGGTGACTCTTTTCTAAATGTTGGTAGAATTCACCTGTGAAGCCATCTGGCCCTGGACTTTGGTTTGCTGGAAGTTTTTAAATTATTGATTCAATTTTATTACTGGTAATGCATCAGCTTGTATTTTCTATTTCTTACTGGTTCTGCCTTGGGAGATTGTACATTGAAGAATTTGTCCTTTTTCTTTTTTCTTGCTCATCCATTTTACTAGCTTTCAGAATCTATTATGATCCTTTGCATTTCTGTGGTGTCAGCTGTAACTTCTTTTTCATTTCTGATTTTATGGATTTGGGTCTCATCTTTTTTTCCTTGATGAGTCTAGCTGAAGGTTTATCAGTTTTGTTTATCTTTTCAAAGCACTACCTGAATTCTTAAAACCAATACAGTATTCTTTAGGGTAATTAGGTTCATAAGGAAACTGAGCATGAAGGTACAGAGATTGTTCATATACCTCCTACCCGTACCCATGCACAGGCTCCCACCATTAACCTCCCCACTAGAGTGCACATTTATTACAACAGAGGAACCTACACAAACACACAATCACCACCCAGAGTCCACTGTTTATATTAGGGTTCACTCCTAATACTGACCATCCTATGGGCTGCACAATGTATAATGACATGTTTCTACCATTTTAGTATCACTGGAGCCACTTCATGGCCCTAAAAATCCTATATGTGCCACCCACTCCCTCCTCCTCCACTCATTTTCTTTTTTTCCTTAACAAATTTTACTTTATTATTATCTTTGGCCATACCACACAGCATGCAGGATCTTAGTTCCCTGACCAGGGATCGAGCTCCACACTCCCAGCAGTGGAGGAGCAGAGTCTTAATCACTGGACCACTAGGGAAGTCTCACATTTGTTTTAATAGTATAAAAATATTCATTATTAGTATCATCTTACTGATATTAAAATGCCTAAAATTAGAAATTAGATTAAAATCTTGAACAAATGTATTTTTATATGAGAAATCATCATAAAGAAATCCACTCATAGTATTCACTAGGTTTTTTAAACATATACATACTCTAAAAAATGACAGTTTACTCTTTTCCACCGACATTAGTGCCACTAAGACACTCTAATATGCTACCTTTATTGTCAACATCAAAGAAAGATCCATTTGTATTTAATATACACTGTTTACTAAACTAGCAAAAAAGACTAAGGCCCTTAAAGAACATGTCAACAACTATCTTAAAAGAAGCAGGAAATTCATTTTATCATAATTTTCCCATTGCCTGAGACTTCTGGTTAACTGAATTTTTACTTTATACTACTAGTAATTTGTTCTTCACAGTCTATGACATTTATTATATACACTTATTCTATCAATTAATATTTAATGACTGTCTATAATTCATCAGACTCTAACATATACTGGTGAAAATACAGATTAGATACCCCACCTTCATGGGTGGTGAAAGCATTTGTCACCCAGTCATGTCCGACTTTTTTGACCCCATAGACTGTAGCCCACAAAGCTCCTCTGTCCATGGAATTCTTCAGGCAAGAATACTGGAGTGGGTTACCATACCTTTCTCCAAGGGATCTTCCCAACCCAGGGATCAAACCCAGGGCTCCCACACTGCAGGCGGATTCTTTACTGTCTGAGCCACCGGGAAGCTACCCTTACAAGCTTACTTCTTAGTGGAGAGTTACAGATAAGAATCATAATGTATGGCAATATGCATTGTAAAGTGCCTGGGATGCGGTGGACTTGGAGACAGGTGGTGAATTAAGGTACAGCAGCCAATGAAAACTACTTTAAAGAGCTGATATTTGTCCAGAGACCTGATAAAGAAGTTGCCATGGAAAGATTTTAAGAAAGGAGTTTCAGGGCAGTGGGCAAAGGAAGAGCAAAGCTAGCTGAGGCAGAAACCAGCCTGGAGGGACAGCCTGGAGGTCAGTTTGCTATGGTGTGGAGAACAAACCGAAGAATGGACCGATATGAGGCAGAAGCTGGTAAGGACCAGATCACAAGGAAGCCACGAAAAGCAGTTTGGATTTGACTCTGCTTGGTACTGAGGCAGTTACAGAATTCCAAGGTGGGTGGCAAATAGATTCTGATTTATGTTTTTAATGATTACTGATCACTAGATGGAGAACGGATTGAGAGGAGACAGGAATGAGAGAGGAAAGCAGTCCATCCAAGAGGCTTGATTCAGGTGGCCTAGACCACAGCATTAGCAGTGGAGAGGCTGAATCAGTACATGCAGCATGCGTTGCATGGGAAGCAGACAGAACTTGGTAACAAAGTGACTTGTAGTTGGAAGGCAAAGAGCAGCGTCTAGGATAATGCCTGTGGTGGTGTCATTTACTACAACAAAGATGACAGAGAAGAGAGGAGGCACAGAAGAAAATAGTTTCTTTGAAGTAAGGAAGGGTCTGTCTTTCCCTAGACCTCACCATTCACCAAGCGTGAAACTGAGAAGAGCAGAGGAAAAATATGTGAGCGTCAGATTATTCCAGCACTAGCTATCTAATCCAAAGTGCTAGAGTCACATACCTAGCCTATACCTGGGGGGTGGGGGTGGGAAAGGTAAGAATTTCAAACTAGCTATTCTACTGAAGTTTAAAAGCAAGCAGACTGTGTCTCAGAAACTGAAATGTGATCATAAGATTGGAAGTGGCCTCAAAAGTTATGAAACTGGATCAACATGCTGTTCGTGAAGATGCAACTCAAAGGAAAGAGGGGTGATGAGAACACAGCTGAAAGCAGTAACAGGAAAGAAGACTTCTATGTTTATTCCCCAAGTTTTTCAGCATATTCAGAAAATGAAGTAACAAAATGTGAGGTCAAACATACCCGGACATGCACGGCCATGTTCAGGTGGCTGAGGCAGAAAGCCCCAGAACCGCCCCCGCCCAGACAGAAACCAGGAGGCGGACCAACATCCTGGATATGGAACTCATGACCTGGCCCAATAAAGGACTGACACAAAGCCCACCAGCACCAATCAGCAGCATGGCCCCCGCGTTTACCGTAGATGGGAAAAAAACCCGGCTTGAACGCTAGCCCCGGCTATAAAACCCTCCTCCCAGCCGCCGTCCCTCACAGACTCCCTTTGTTCCAACCCCCGCTGGCTCACTCCTGGGAGTTCTGCCCGAGACTGACCGCCCAATAAAGGCCTTTTCTTAACAGTCCCTAGAAGCGGCTTTTCTTCCCGCGGCGTTTCTTACAAAAGGAACTCAAGAATGAGTAATCATCAGCTAGATCCAAAACTGCTGAGAAGTTTAACAGGGTGAAGACAGAGGACTGATGTCAACATTACGGCAGCAGTTGATCACCTTCATAAAATGCATTTTGGTAAGTGGCAGAGACTCAAAAGCCAAATTGGAAAAAAAGAAAAAGCCAAATTGGGGGAAAAAGCCAAATTGGAATGGGTAAAAAAGAACACAGGAAGTGAGGAAATAAAGGTTAACAGCTACAGAATATCTTTTGAGACGTTTAGCTACAAACACATGAGATAAAAACAAGAGCTGATCCTTTTTAATCATAATGGCAGCTTAATTCCCAGCATGCTTCACAGAAATGTCACTATTATTCTTTAGCAATTAAAATATGTACAGTGCAGGAGAACATAATTTTCAGATAGATTTTTTTTTCTTACCTTCACTGATTAAATTTAACGTGTCTTGTTTTCCATCTCCTTCTTGTGACTGACCTGGATCCAGTGAAGTCTGAGAAAGGCTAACCTCAGCTGATAACTGGTCAAGGCTCTGATAACTTTTTCTGTAAGACAAAGGTGAAATACTACTTTAACTTCTTCCCACCAAAAAAAAAAAAAAAAAAAAAAAAACCACACAAAAACTTCTAGAGATATTCTTTAATGGTTTTCTCCAGTTTACAGAATGTCAGATTCATTTCTCCCCATCTGCCCCCCAAACTTCATCTGTATCATAGATGAATAGAAACTGTTGTATCTTTCCCTCTGCCCTCTTTGGAGGTTTTTAAATCCACTAAAACAGGAAAAGAGAAACAACCTGTCAAACAAATTCAATTCCTTATGTCAACTTTTGATGATCAAGTTAGTAAAGAAATGGCACTTCTGGTCATTATCAATTGTTATTATCAATTGTGCATTGATATTGACTGGTCATTATCAATTGCGCAGAAAATCTCAAGTCTCTCAATACACAAATGAAACTGAAACTGACATAACTTTTGTTATGAGGATTGTGTCTCCTAAGCACAATACCTTGGGACTATTACAGATGATTTTTACATAAAAATAACAAATTGTTATCAACTCCTGTCACTGAGAAATTTAAAAAATGTTGGGTAGTAAAATACCTGTTTGTGTTAAGACACCTTCAAGATGATTAACCTCCTTCCATCCTCTATTGACAACTGTGAGCCCATTTTCTTTTTTTTTAAATTTATTTATTTTTAACTGAAGGATAATTGCTTTACAGTACTCTTCCCTGGTGGCTCAGATGGTAAAGCATCTGCCTGCAATGCGCGAGACCCGGGTTCAATCCCTGAGTTGGGAAGATCTCCTGGAGAAGGAAATGGCAACCCACTCCAGTACTCTTGCCTGGAGACTCCCATGGACGGAGGAGCCTGGTGGGCTACAGTCCACAAGGTCGCAAAGAGCCGGACATGACTGAGCGACTTCACTTTCACTTTATTGTGTTGTTTCTGCCAAACATCAGTATGAATGAGCCCATTTTCTATTAAACAAATTCACTAGAAATAAATTATAACAGATGAAAATTCAGTTATGAATGAAAAGTTAATGAATGTAAATGTTCAAATCTTTCTCATATTTGTTTTGTCAACATAAAACCAACTCAAACAGATATATGCGGCTGTGGTATTACTGACATTTCAGGTATGTGACAAAGTTCAGTATTATTTCTAAATATAAATGATCCAGGAAGAGGAACACATTTTTCAGGTTCAACATTTACTTCCAAAGATAGTCAAACCCTATCTAATTTCCTAGAAGTGTTATAATAATATGGTAGAAAATATATATAATCTAAGTGACCTATTACATAGCTCTTCTCTATTCATACACACAAGAGGAGGCTCACAGATTTAGCTGGTGTGTGTGTATTAAGTTTATGGGGGATATAACTGGCACCTATTTGTTTTTTCCTTTAAGAAGTGAGGCGAAGGTGAGGTGACAGAATAGCTTCCTAGCTTATAATGTGAGCACTTTCTCACTTTGTAACAGTGATGACTTTTCAAATGCTGAGAGTATAAAAGTTCTTACTCATAATTTTAAATAGCAAGATAGTCTCTGTAGGAAACTTCAGAGATAATTATAACAGGTAACACACATATATAACATGTAACAAAAAATGATACCCAGAAAGAAAAACACCAATGCAGTGTATTAACACATATATATGAAATTTAGAAAGAAGGTAACGATAACCCTGTATGCAAGACACCAAAAGAGACACCGATGTATTGAACAGTCTTTTGGACTCTGCGGGAGAGGGCGAGGGTGGGATGATTTGGAAGAATGGCACTGAAACATGTAAAATATCATATGTGAAACTAATCGCCAGTCCAGGTTTGATGCATGAGACAGGGTGCTTGGGGCTGGTGCACTTGGATGACCCAGAGGGATGGGAAAGGGGAGGTAAGTGGGAGGGGGGTTCAGGATGGGGAACACATGTACACTCATGGCAGATTCAAGTCAATGTATGGCAAAACCAATATGATATTGTAAAGTAAAATAAATAATTTAAAAAATGATACCCAATATTTATATATTTATATAGTACTTATCAAATGCTAGGCATGTTCTACATGTACATATATATTAACTTCCTTAATGCTCATGGCTACCAGAAGAGGTTGGAATTATTATCATCCTACTTTACAGAAGAGGACTGGGACACAGGAGATGAGATTTGCACCTGGTAGCCTGGCTCTAATTCTCTCCCAATAATTACTACACTATTTCCTCTCTAGTATAAGAAAAGACTCAGCTTCCTATTAGAAGCCCTTCTTAAACAGTAGCTCAGTTTGCTAAGACAGATCATGGAAACTATACTGTATTTAATCAAAGCACTGACAATTTCCCTTGATTTCCAGTAAAATCTTATTTATTTAGCTATAGCAGGAAGCAGGAATGGAAGAATTTAATAAAGGAAGGTATAAATAAGTTTCTTTTCCAAGTTATTTTTCTGTGTCTAACTGGTAGAAGACTTGCCTTTTAAAACAAAGGGCTTAGGATGTTTCTGATGCTGCTATTTCACTATAGGAAACTTGTTCATATTGATATTATTCAACTAAAAATGTATGCATGGAAATATTTACAAACAGCAAAATACACAGAATTAAAAGGTCTCTGTGACTAAGGACTGAGAACTTGGTGGCACACATTTACAGGCTCTCCAAGACTGGGTCACCCACTGAGGGAGGAAAGTGCAGAAGACGTCCCGTGAGGGGCGTGCTTCCTGTGTGGCCTGCTCAAGTACCTTTCAGAGAATCGCACTTCTATATCCAAAGTGACTTCAGGACCTCTCTGCCCTTTAGGGAATAATCCTTGAGTTTACAGGCTTTATGTACTTCACCAAATGCCAATAGAAATAAAAACAGAATTTGGTAGACAATGATATTTTGAAGCAAAAATAAAAATTCCAAGCCAAAACTAAGCACCTTACTTATAAGATATTATGAATAAGCCATGAATATGAATAAGACATTATGAATATCGTATCAGTACTATACAATATCTTCCTTGCAGGAACCCATTTCCAAGTGAGACAGTCATTTCCTAGGCAGGTTGATAAGAAGTCTAGGGGTCCCCAAAGAGAGAGGGGTCTGGAATTCTCAAGGAGAAAGAAAGGACAAACTTATTTCTCTACATTCCTTAGGCTTATATAACAACAATGTATTCTGCCTGAGGGCAGTCTCTGGATTAAACCTTCTGGCTAATTCTGTTATCTTAAAATGTAAATTATGGGAGTAGGTCTGGTGAGGTTTTTACAACCTCCAGACCTTCTTTGGATTAGTTGGAGAATAATATAAACTCATTGCTAAGACCAGCAGGCGGGTACTCTTTCTACCCCCTTCTGATGCCTATGTCAGAAGCTTTCTCTATCTCCTTTATACTTTAATAAAACTTTATTACACAAAAGCTCTGAGCGATTCAAGCCTCGTCTCTGGCCCCGGATTCAATTCTTCTCCTCCAGGGGCCAAGAATCCCGGCGTCGTGATTCAACAACAACCTTTCACAAGCATCTGACAGGAATCTAGTTCATTCGGCTGCTTTCAGTAATGACAAAGAATGGCTTTGGTTACCACTTTTTTTTTTTTTTTTTTTACCATATTTGCAATGTACCTGGCAATTCCATCTAACAAACATTTTGTTGTCATGAGTAAACTATCTATTGGAGTTGTGTCTTTCAAAGTCTTATCTTGGAATCCTATCCTCACTAAAAC
Organism: Madoqua kirkii; assembly: GCA_006408675.1. Classification (NCBI taxonomy): domain Eukaryota; kingdom Metazoa; phylum Chordata; class Mammalia; order Artiodactyla; family Bovidae; genus Madoqua; species Madoqua kirkii. Next base: position 11,986 of record SJYC01019356.1, read on the forward strand.
CACACTGTAAGATTTAAGGGTATCCCATAGCTAAGTCAGGCTTCCCTGGTGGCCTCAGATGGTAAACTGTCTGCCCGCAATGCAGGACACCTGGGTTGGGAAGATCCCTGAAGAAGGAAATGGCAACCCATTCCAGTATGCTTGCCTGGAAAATTCCATGGACAGAGGACCCTGGTAGGCTACAGTCCATGGGGTCACAAGGAGTCAGACACAACTGAGCGACTTCAACTTCTTTCTTTCTTTTGTAGCTAAGTTGGTAAAGAATCTGCCTGCAATGCAGAAGACCCAGGTTCCATCTCTGGGTTGGGAAGATCCTCTGGAGATGGAAATAGTAACCCAGTCTAGTATTCTTGCCTGGAGAATCCTATGGACAGAGGAGCTGGCAGGGTACAGTCCATGGGGTTGCAAGAGTAGGACATAACTTAGCAACTAAACCACCACCATCACCAGATACACCAAACCAGGTAACAGTCTGTTCCTATTTCTCAGAGTTGAATTTTTTAAATGGCAAGAGCTTAATCAAAATAAGAACCCAGATAGTAAAGGTCATGCGTTGACTATATAAAAGTTCGCAGTTTACTCTATGCCATTACACTGTTAAATATAATTTAAAATTGTAAGAACTGTTGTGAGCACTTGAGACTTAACAAAATTCACAGCATTCAATTTCTTACTATAGCAACATTTAAAACAACTCAAATTCAGACTTCTATATATAGAACTGGGTACCAAAATCAAGGCAAATTAAAGGAAACTGAGTGATAAGTCAATTCAATTATAAGTAAATTTTTCTACAGTCTTATACTTCATATCAATGCAGACACAATGCTGTGGCTAATCTACATTACCTATTTGCCCATTAGACATCTTGAGGTCAGTAATGATTAACATTATCTGGTAGTCACTGGACAACAGAGAATGTGATAAACAGAAGAATAAACCATCCACATGCAGAAAATAGAAACAAATATATGCACACAATCTATACCCAGAGCACATCACTGTGCATGGAAACCATTCTTTTTATTCTTGGTTTGATTTCCACAGAAGTATGTTTAAGGAACAAAGTAAGCATTTGTTACAGCAGAATATCTATAAACTTTTAATGTACTAAAAATGGAAGGATGCAAGGGAGCTTAAAAGAGGACAAAATGTGAGTCAGGTCAATACAAAATGTAATTTATAAAAGATTTCTACAACCTCAGTGCTTTAGACACACATGAGAAGGAGAACCTGGAATACACATGAAGTAATTATATCTAATGCACTGGAAATCATTAAGAAAAATAGGCCTAAGTAGTAGATCATGAATGGCATAAAAACCTTATCTAGAGAGAGAGAGAGAAGTCACTCAGTCGTGTCCAACTCTTTGCGGCCCCATGGACTGTAGCCCACCAGGCTCTCCATCCGTGGATTTCTCCAGGCAAGAATACTGGAGTGGGTTGCCATTTTTGTGAATGGCAGTCAAATTGGGAGACAATGATAAACTTAGAAGACTAAAAAAAGTGTAAGTAGAAAATATATATATGGTGACAATGGATCTGATCTGGGATGGGAATAATCTAACAAAGTTATATACAGGTAATCTAACAAGATTATATACCAGATATTTAATAAGCTCATGTGACCTAGACTTTGCATATAAAGATATATATTAAAACAGAACTTAGTGGAAAGAAAAAAGAATCAATTGCTCAGTGTGTGTGTTAGGGAGTGCGCATTATATATTTATTTATTGTTGAGCTTTTACAGTAATGCCTTAAATGCCTGTAATGCCTTAAAATTTTTTAACATGATATGCCTGCCTGTTTGAAATAAAGGAAGAGATATAATAAAATGCTGCGTAACTAACCTTGTCAGTCTAAATAATCTAGAAATAAATTTGAAATGATATATTTAAAGCTTTATAAACAGTGAAGTAAATGGAAATAAAATCTCTTGTGAAACGGGTCCTTCCATGACAAGGTGATCACAGCCAAGTTACCCAATGGGTCATTTTACTACAAAATTCATTACATCAAAAGCACACTCTCCTTCTAAAACCCAAGTGGGAAAATACATTTACAGAGCCCCTGGAGAAGTTAACTACAGACCTTCCATATCCTTAGCATGAAATTTCAATGACTCATTATAGTATCAGTTTCTTTCTCCATATTATTAAGAGAGCTTATATTCCCTGTTAAGGAGGCTCTGGCTACCTCCTTCATGATTTGCAGTTTCCCACAAATGTTTGTTGGACTTATTTAAGACACTGATAAAATGAAGAGGAATTGGTGATCAGGTCAGTTCAATAACTTTGGCCTGTATTATAAATTTGAGGAGAGCAAATCTTGATGAAAAGCTAAGATGTGTCTCAAACATGATTTATATACAGCACTACTCTGTTCTAAAAATCCATTTCTACATGAAAATCTCCATTTCTACTGAAAAAGTTGGTATTATTTATTTTGAACAACTGGGAATTTGTTGGTCATTTTAAATTTAGATATGGCTTTAAGAGCTCTCTAAGAAATAGCAGGGTATCAGGTGAGTGGATACTGTCCAAACATGAAAGATATACGGCTATATAAGAGTCCAAACAGAAAAGATTATATAGACTATAAATAAAGACTTACCAGAAAGGGATTAGGTGCCAGGCAATTTACTACCTCAGATGACTCTTACAATTCCGTTTAAATAAGCATTACCCCCACCCCAGTATTACATGTGCAGAAACAAAAAGCAAGGAGTCATGCTTAGTGTTAAACAGCAAGGAAGCAACGGAAATACGTTCAAACCCTGACTTTAAACTCTAGGTACGGGGATCTCAGCACTGCCCCAAGTGCATATTTTTGTTCAGGGATATCAGTTTGGCAATAGGGTCACAGAAAAGCAGTGCCAATGTCAGAGGTCTGGTGAGATTAAAGACTGATGATGCCAGGAAGGAAAGGGTATCCTTTCTTAACCTAATGGAGAAACCAAGTCAAGAGGGACAAAATCTGGATCCACTCTAAACAGGCAGTTCACTGCATTCTTTTCTGAGACTGCAGTTACTCTTGCTGCTACTACAATTTTGTAGAAGACAGCCACTATTACTACATGCAGAGGTAACCAGAAATAAATCTTCCACTTGGATGTCCTCACTGGTTCCCCAGTGGGCACCTCTATGGGCAGGCAGTGGCATGCACATGTCTTTCTGCTAAAATATTTTACCACCCACTATCTAATGTGACAACATAGATATTACAACAAAAAGCACAGTTACTAGTCTTCTGTCAGGATATAGTAATATTTTTGCAGTTATAAAAGCAGGAGCATTTTATGTTATAGATAAGTATACCAAGTACTGCTATAGCCAGTCCAGGTTCTGTGCAGGATACAGGATGCTTGGGGCTGGTGCACTAGGATGACCCAGAGGGATGGCACGGGGAAGGAGGGGGGAGGGCGTTCAGGATGGGGGACACGTGTATACCCGTGACAGATTCATGTTGATGTATGGCAAAACCAATACAATATTGTAAAAGTAATTAACCGCCAATTAAAATAAATAAATTTATATTTTAAAAAAAGAAAAAAATTCAATTTTTCAATTATAAATCAGAAATACAAATATTTTTGCATACATTAAATGTGTCACAGAAAGGTAAAATTATATCCTAGCATATATTCTAGTTATTTATACCTTTCATAGGATATAAGGGGAACTAGGTTCCAACCCATGAAAGACCCAATCAACACGCTGACTCATATTCAGTGTGGTGCAGGAGATGATGAAGAGAGTTCTACTGATTCATTTTGTAAATAACTGGCTCCCTATTTATCTCTAACAATCAATGAAACTAACAGGCAAGTAAACATAAAAGCCTCCAGCAATCTTTTTTAAACAACAAAAGGTAAAAATTTATTTTGAGTTCTATCTCTGAAATGAGAAAAATCACAGAGGAAAGCAGGCAGAAATTAGGCCTGTGCTAAGACATTCCTTGTAGAAATGCCAGGCCACTAATTACCTAGTGAAAGGTGGCCTACGAAGCACAAAAAGCAGTGTATTGCTCGACCAGTGAAGGGCTTCCCAGGAGGCGCAGTGGTAAAGAACCTGCCTGCCAATGCAGGAGACGCAGGATACGTGGGTTCGATCCCTGGGCGGGAAGATCCCCTAGAAGAGGAAATGACAACCCACTCCAGTATTCTTGCCTGGTTAAATCCCATGGACAGAGGAGCTTGGAAGACTACAGTCCATGGGGTTGCAAAGAGTTGGGCACGACTGAGTATGCATGCACTACCAGTGAAATTTTTAAAAGGGCTCTAAAAAAAAAGAGAGAGAAAAGGGGGAAGATAAAAAAGGAAGAGAGAAGAGAGGGAGGAGACAGGGAAACAGATGAAGGAGGGACAAAGGTAAGGGGAGAGAGAACTGAAGGAGATGGAGGGGGAGCAGGGAAAACTATCAGAAAAGTCAGCTGAAGATATGACAATAAAGACACTGAAAACAATTACCACGATGGGAAAGTGACTAAAAGCCAAAAGAAGGTAACACAATTTACAAGTTCTGAAATGAAGACTACCTAAAGAAAGAGAGCCTAAGATTGTGCGGCTCTCAACAGGAGAAGCAGTTCCTAAGTGAAACAGTCCTGAATCCTGGGACAAAGAAATAGGTAAAGGATCTTGTGGCCATGGGTGGAGTGATTTTATCTTCAATATCCCCCCAAAATTAGATTTATTGAAAAGTGAACAGAACTCTTTCAGACCCACTAAGAACAAGAAAATTTCTTTCTATCCTTTTATGACATGGAATTTTGTGTTCAAGCATGAAAATTAGTTCTAACGTAAAAACAAACACCACAGCTAGAATTCAAATATAGATGGCTCATTAAATACAACCTCACTGACATAACTGAAGGACTGGCTGAAGATTCAACAGAGGAGAAGTAGGTAGCTAATGTAAGAGTACATAAGCGTTTCTCAATGTCTTTACTTCTCCAGGGTGCCTTGGCTTTGTAACATTACCACATTCACGGCCTTAATATAACCTTACCAAGCCAAAATAGTCTTAAATCCTACTTTTGCTCTGAGCTAATAATGAATTCTGAGAAGTATTAGAAACCAAAGTGGACAGTCATATGTTTCGGTACAACTAAGTTTGAAATTAGTTGGAGGGGAAAAAAAAAAAAGTGTTACACTTACTCATACCACTGTTTATTGTGTTTTCGGTAAAGCAACGTATCCAAGGCAACAGCATTGACATCCAGAGCTCCTGGGGAAGGCCACTGGTTGGTGAGGTGGGCAGTTAACTCTTGTCTCGATCTTAAATCATTATTCTTTAGCACAGTCCTGTGAATATTAAGATGGTGAGTGCTTTTGTCTTCACTGTTCTGCAATGGTAGAGGAGCCTAACGGTGTCGATCTAGGCCCCCAAATTCACCTTTTAAAAACGGTATGTTAACAGACTGGGGACAGAGCTGCAGGAAGGCTGGTTGGGCTACGACTGCTCTGTCTCCTGTAGTATATGTTTCTCATTCTTTCTCTACCTGCTGTAACAAATTGCTACCTGTGAAATGCAGGCTTCCTATCTTTTCCCCAGAGATACTACTAACGGACTAAGGGACCCAAGCTGCACTTGACATCTTAACTAAAAATAATGGTGATATCTTAAAAGTTACAGGTGATCAGATGCTGATAAAAACATAAAAGAGAGTGGAGATTCCATCTGCAGGATTATCTAGCTTCAAAATTCACAATGTTGAAGTAATAGTAAACAAAATAATTAAATAAAAATAAAATATAGAAAAATATAAAATAAAAACTATGAGGTTCCTGTAACTGTTCTTGATGGAAATGACTACCAGTAAATCTTCATGAAAATAATTTCCTCACTGACAACTGCATTGAACCATACACTCTACTGGAAATTTTATACAGAATGAAGCCACTGTAACAACTCATGGTTTTATTTTCATCTTTTGTAAAGTTATTACTCATTAATACAACTTGGAAAAGAACTAGCTTTCTGCCAAAATTTCAATTTCACAAAACTAATTCAATATTTGAACTGTTAGTTCAATTAAAAGCATAATTCTTTTTGCAAAGCTCTAATTCTACCTCTAAAATACCTTAAAATATCACCTAGGCAACCTGCATTCTCAAGCAGGAGTCCAAGATTTTGGGTCCCAAGGTTCTGAGCAATCAGCTCAGAAGCAGGAAGTAAAATGTGCTTGCCACTCACTTTCAGAGACCACAGTCCTGCTGTGGGTGGCAGACAGTCATCAGTGCACTAGCTAGCAAGACAGTCCTGCACTAGAGAAGGCCAACCTGCATGACACCACTGGCTATTAACCGTGATTCTAATGGGGCAATCCCACTTTTAAATGTCTCTACAAGCTACAAACAAATAATTCTGATTTTATAGAGATCTGCTTTTATTTGTGTGCTTTTAAAATGTTTGTCCCATTATGTCCATAAAGAATCATTATCTGATGTAAACAATAGACTTTCTCCTAAAACTGGAACACTAGAAATGAAATAGGCAGAGTTCAGTGAGAATGTCTCCCATAAGACACTGCCTTAGGCAAGGTCCAACTGTTTCATTTCGCTAGAGAAGGAATGAAACATTTTAAAAAGACTTCTAGGGCACTTTAACATTAGTTTTTACAAAAACAGCAAAGAGGGATTAGAAAACTTCGAAAATTGACAGAAACATTGTGTAAAGCAGAAATGGTGGTTACTGGCCAGAGAGTCTAGTAGAATAAGCTGTCTTTATTTGGGGCTCTGTGACTACATTTTTCTCTTTTGCATACTCCTCTTTAGGGTTTCCAGTGGATGTCCCTGGAGAACAGGATCTCGAAGTCATAACTGGCCCACAGGAAATATTCACAGCAGAACGCAAGAAAGGCACATGGGCATCAAGGAAAGGACACTGGCAAAACTCAGTTAATGAAAAGTAAGTGCACCACCCCCACTTCTGAATATGTTGTGGAAACTGAAAACTTTTACACCACGTAGAATGGAAAAGGGGACTGAATTTTCACACAACTTTTTACACACTATTTGCCCGTGGATAATTTTTGCCCATTGATGAATTAGGTGTTGTCTTTTTCTGTGGGAACCTGCCTGGTCCTCTGGAACAGGATATAAGAGATTTCATTGTATTGACCAGGCCTAGTTTTTCATCCATGCCACACTGGTTCCCACCATCTGGGAGGAATGTGGACAGAGGAAATCCTAGCGCTTGCCCTGCAGCTGTCAAAAGGAAACCTTCCCCGAGGATCCTGGTAAGGGGGCCCTTGCTCTTACCACCCCCGTACACTAGGGGGCAGGCAAGTGAACTGGTTAGGTTGAGAACCCCACCCCTGAATTCTGAATCTTGACCAGAGTTCTCAGGGTGATAAACAGACAAGCAGTTTATTTGTTCTAGCAGTGAGGTCCTGACCAAAATGTACCAGTACAGAGACATTCCTATTTCCCATCCGTCTGAAGGAGCTCGCCTGCTGCTAACATTTAAGGTTAATTCATAATTCTACAGAAAGATGCACTAAGAGAAAATTGTTTAATTTACTAAGAAAGTAGAAATAATATATGTATTCCAGCTAATTTTAAACAGCTTTCCTATAGTATCTATCTCTGAATTGGTGGATAACTAATTTCTCTTTAGATTCCCAGTAGGAATTATTTAGGAATTTGGCCATACCCACACAATTCAGTCTTATCCTCCTCAGCTTTACTGAAGTATAATTGATAATTTAAAACTGTATACATTTAAAGTAAACTACTTGATGATTTGATATACAATGTGAAGTAATAATCATACTCAAGCTAATTAACACATCCAATGGCTAACATAGTTAACTTTTTTTGTGTGATGAGAACACTTAAGATCTACCCTCTTAGAAAATCTCAAGTATATAATACTGTCACTTTGTCATGCATTACATCTCCAGGATTTATTCATCTTGCATAATAGAAACTGTGAACTTCTGAACTTTATCTCCCTAAATCCCTACCTCTCCAGGCTCTGATAACAATCATTTTATTCAATTTCTGTGAATATGACTTCTTTCGAGTCCACATATAAGTGGGATCATACACTTTTTGTCTTTCTGCATCTAGTTTATTTCACTTAGCATAATGTAATCCATGTGGTCATGAATGGTAGGATTTCCTTCATTTTTAAGGCTGCATTATCATCCATTGTATATGTTTGTATATAGACACAGAGTCTTTATATATCACATATTCTTTATCCATTCATCCATGGACACATGGACACTGAAATTACCTCTATCACTTGGTTACTATTACTAATGCTGAAATTAACATGACAGTGTGCTATCGCTTCAAGAGAAAGGCTTTAATCTCCTAGGCCTTCCCTGAGTTCCAAAGAAGAGATTCCAGCAGTTCTGAATTTAGGGAAATGAGGGAATGCAGACACAAAGGAAAAGCAGTCAAGAAACAATAGCTCACATAAACAGAAAATTATAGCAGACATCCTGGAATGTGAAGTCAAGCGGACCTTAGAAAGCATCACTACGAACAAAGCTAGTGGAGGTGATGGAATTCCAGTGGAGCTGTTTCAAATCCTGAAAGATGATGCTGTGAAAGTTCTGCACTCAATATGCCAGCACGTTTGGAAAACTCAGAGGTAGCCACAGGATTGGAAAAGGTCAGTTTTCATTCCAATCCCAAAGAAAGGCAATGCCAAGGAATGCTCAAACTACCACACAATTGCACTCATCTCACATACTAGTAAAGTAATGCTCAAAATTCTCCAAGCCAGGCTTCAACAATACATGAACCATGAATTTCCTGCTGTTCAAGCTGGTTTTAGAAAAGGCAGAGGAACCAAAGATCAAATTGACAACATCTGCTGGGTCATGGAAAAAGCAAGAGAGTTCCAGAAAAAAAATCTATTTCTGCTTTATTGACTATGCCAGAGCCTTTGACTGTGTGGATCACAATAAACTGTGGAAAATTCTGAAAAAGATGGGAATACCAGATCATCTGACCTGCCTCTTGAGAAATCTGTATGCAAGTCAGGAAGCAACCATTAGAACTGGACATGCAACAACAGACTGGTTCCAAATAGGAAAAGGACTACGTCAAGGCTGTATGTATATTGTCACCCTGCTTATTTAACTTATATGCAGAGTACATCATGAGAAATGCTGGACTGGAAGAAACACAAGCTGGACTCAAGATTGCTGGGATAAATATCAATACCCTCAGATATGCAGATGACACCACTGACAAACACTGGAATAGAAGAAACACAAGCTGGAATCAAGATTGCCAGGAGAAATATCAATAACCTCAGATATGCAGATGACACCACCCTTATGGCAGAAAGTGAAGAGGAACTAAAAAGCCTCTTGATGAAAGTGAAAGAGGAGAGTGAAAAAGTTGGCTTAAAGCTCAACATTCAGAAAACGAAGATCATGGCATCTGGTCCCATCACTTCATGGGAAATAGATGCGGAAACAATGTCGGTGTCCGACTTTACTGTTGGGGGCTCCAAAATCACGGCAGATGGTGATTGCAGCCATGAAATTAAAAGATGCTTACTCCTTGGAAGAAAAGTTATGACCAACCTAGATAGCATATTCAAAAGCAGAGACATTACTTTGCCGACTAAGGTCCATCTTGTCAAGGCTGTGGTTTTTCCAGTGGTCATCTATGGATATGAGAGTTGGACTGTGAAGAAGGCTGAGTGCCGAAGAATTGATACTTTTGAGCTGTGGTGTTGGAGAAGACTCTAGAGAGTCCCCTGGACTGCAAGGAGATCCAACCAGTCCATTCTGAAGGAGATCAGCCCTGGGATTTCTTTGGAAGGACTGATGCTAAAGCTGAAACTCCAGCACTTTGGCCACCCCATGAGAAGAGTTGACTCATTGGAAAAGACTGTGATGCTGGGAGGGATTGGGGGCAGGAGGAGAAGGGGACGACAGAGGATGAGATGGCTGGATGGCATCACTGACTCAATGGATGTGAGTTTGAGTGACTTCCAGGAGTTGGTGATGGACAGGGAGGCCTGGCGTGCTTCAATTCATGGGGTCACAAAGAGTCGGACACGACTGAGCAACTGAACTCAACTGAATTGACAAAAGAAATCAAGGATGATACAAACAATTGGGGAGATATATCATGTTCCTGGATTGGGAGAAATGGGACACTGTGAAAATGACACTCTTACCAGAAGCAATCTACAGATTCAATGCAATCTCTATCAAATTACCAATGGCATTTTTCACAAAACTAAAACAAAAAGTTTTCACAACTTGTATGGAAACACAAAAGACCCCCAAAAGGCAAAGCAATTTTGAGGAAAAATAATGGAGCTGGAGAAATCAACCTCCTGATTTCAGACTATGCTACAAAGCTACAGTCACCAAGACAATATAGTACTGGCACAAAAGCAGAAATATAGACCAATGAAACAAGATAGAACACCCAGAGATAAAATTACACACCCATGGGCACCTTGTACTTGACAAAGGGGGTAAGAACATACAACTGAGAAAAGACAGTCTCTTCAATAAGTGGCACTGCGAAAACTAATAGCTACATGTAAAAGAATGAAATTAGAACACTTCCTACTAATACCACACACAAATATAAACTCCAAATGGATTAAAGACCAAATGTTAAGAACAGAAACTATAAAATTCTTAGAAGAAAACACAGGCAGAACGCTTTTTGACAAAAATCACACCAAGATCCTCTATGAGCCACCTTCTAGAGTCATAGAAATACAAATAAACAAGTGGGACCTAATTAAACTTAAAAAGTTTTTACACAGCAAAGGAAACTATAAACAAGGTGAAGACTACCCTCAGAATGGGAGAAAATAACATCAAATAAAACAATTGACAAAAGATTAATCTCTAAAATATACAAGTAGTTCATGCAGCTCAATACCAGAAAAACAAACAACCCAATCAGAAAGTGGGCAGAAGACCTAAACAGACATTTCTCCAAAGAAGACATACAGATGGCCAATAGTCACACAGAAAAATGCTCAACATTGCTCATTATTAGAAAACGAAAATCAAAACTACAATGAGGTATTACATCATACCAGTCAGAATGGCCACCATCAAAAAATCTACAAATAATAAATGCTAGAGAGGGTGTGGAGAAAAGGACACCCTCTTGCACTGTTGGTGGGAATGTAAATTCACACAGCCACTATATATAAAAGAATATTGTTGTTGTTCAGTCACTCAGTTGTGTCCGACTCTTTGTGACCCCTCCCTCCAGACTATAGCCTGCTGGGTTCCTCTGTCCACAGGATTCTCCAGGCAAGAATACTGGAGTGGGTTGCCATTTCCTTCTCCAGTATAACAGTATCAATTCAGTTCAGTCGCTCAGTCATGTCCAACTCTTTGTGGCCCCATAAATTGCAGCATGCCAGGCCTCCCTGTCCATCACCAACTCCTGGAGTTCACTCAGACTCACGTTCATCAAGTTGGTAATGCCATCCAGCCATCTCATTCTCTGTCGTCCCCTTCTCCTCTTACCCCAAATCCTTCCCAGCATCAGAGTCTTTTCCAATGAGTCAACTCTTCGCATCAGGTGGCCAAAGTACTGGAGTTTCAGCTTTATCATCATTCCTTCCAAAGAATACCCAGGACCAATCTCCTTTAGAACAGACTGGTTAGATCTCCTTGCAGTCCAAGGGATTCTCAAGAGTCTTCTCCAACACCACAGTTCAAAAGCATCAATTCTTTGGTGCTCAGCTTTCTTCACAGTCCAACTCTCATATCCATAGATGACCACAGGAAAAACCATAGCCTTGACTAGATGGGCCTTTGTCGGAAAAGTAATGTCTCTGCTTTTGAATATGCTATCTAGGTTGCTCGTAACTTTTCTTCCAAGGAGTAAGCGTCTTTTAATTTCATGGCTGCAGTCACCATCTGCAGTGATTTTGGAGCCCCCCAAAATAAAGTCTGACACTGTTTCCACTGTTTCCCCATCTATTTCCCATGAAGTGATGGGACCAGATGCCATGATCTTTGTTTTCTGAATGTTGAGGTTTAAGCCAACTTTGGAACTCTCCTCTTTCACTTTCATCAAGAGGCTTTTTAGTTCCTCTTCACTTTCTGCATATAACAGTATGGAGAGTCCTTACAAAACTAGGAATAAAACTACCATATGACCCAACAATCCTACTATTGGGCATATACCCCGAGAAAACAGTAATTGAAAACAACAGATACCCCAGTGTTCACTGCAGCACTATTTACAATAGCTAGGACATGGAAGAAACCTAGATACCCATCAACAGATGACTGGGTAAAGAAGCTGTGGTACATATATACAATGGAATACTAAGCCATAAAAACAAATGCATCTGAGTCAGTTCTAGTGAGGTGGATGAACCAAGAGCCTATCAAACAGAGAAGTCAAGTCAGAAAGAAAAAAACAAACATCTTATATTCACATTTATATAGAGAATCTAGAAAGGTGGTACTGATAAGCCTACTTTCAGGGTGCAAGTGGAAACACAGCCATAGAGAAAAGACTTGTGGACACAGTGGGGGAAGGAGACGGTGAACCAATTGAGAGTAACATGGAAACATACATGTTACCATATGTAAAATAGATAGCCAGTGGGAATATACTGTATGATGCAGGCAGCCCAAATCTGGTGCTCCTTGACAACCTAGAGGGATGAGATGGGATGGGAGGTGGGAGGGAGGTTCAAGAATGTTGATGTATGGCACAAACCAACACAATATTGTAAAGGAATTATCCTCCAATTAAAAATAAAACACTAAAAAAAAAAAAAGAAAGCTCAGTGATAACAGAGTCTTAATTCCTCCTCAAGGGATATACCTAACAACCCGACACATATTTTTGAGTTGTTCTGTAGGAACTAAGACCCCCACCCAGGTGGGGGATGGGGATGACATACTAGGCACCAGCACTGAACCTCAGACTGGCTGAAAGGTTGATGATTAAGATTCCTGAAATACCACCCTGTTACATTACCACTAACCAATGAGAAGAAGGTCATGGCCCCTGCAACCCTCATCCCAACTGTTGCTTTTAAGACCACTATGCCCTGGCTAGCCAGTAAGATGGATCTGAGACAAACCTTTGTCTTCCATCTTCTGGGTCAGCACCCTTTAGATCAACAAAACCTTTCCTTGTTCCCAACTCTGACTGTTCAGTTTGTTTGGTCTCACTGTGCATGGGGCACATGAACCTGGGCTTGATAACAATCCTAATTTCCCTCCCTTTGGGTAAATACTCAGAAGTGGGACTGAGGGACTATACAGTAGTTCTACTGTTAATTATTTTCCCGGATGATTAGTGAAGTTGAACACCTTTCCACATATACCTGTTAGGTCATTCCTATGCCTTCTTTGAAGAAATGTCTATTCAAGTCCTTCACCTATTTTTAAAAAAAGTTATTTTTGCTACTGAGTTGTATAAGTTCCTTAAATATTCTGGATGTTAATTCTGTAAGGCAGCAATATCTGCCACCCTAAAAATGTGCCTCTTTGGCATAAGAATTAATTTAGGTTGATTGTTTTCAGGGAGGAAAAGACAGCTCAAAAGTCTTTCTTTTTACATTCCTATTAGCTACCTAGAGGATTTAGATTGTGTTCCAGGAACAGAGCTATTACTGAAAATACATACAAAGAATATGTAATCCAAGTCTATGTCCCAACCACTGATGCCAAAGAATCTGAAATTGACCAGTTCTATGATGACCTACCGAAGAAGACAATGGCACCCACTCCAGTACTCTTGCCTGGAAAATCCCATGGACAGAGGAGCTTGGTCGGCTGCCGTCTACGGGGTCGCACAGAGTCGGACATGACTGAGCCACTTCACTTTCAATTTTCACTTTCATCCATTGGAGAAGGAAATGGCAACCCACTCCAGTGTTCTTGCCTGGAGAATCCCAGGGACAGGGGAGCCTGGTGGGCTGCCATCTATGGGGTCGCACAGAGTCAGACATGACTGAAGCAGCTTAGTAGTAGTAATAGTAGTAGTATGAAGACCTACAACACCTTCTAGAACTAACACCAAAAAAAGACATCCTTTTCATCACAGGGACTGGAATGCAAAAGTAGGAAGTCAAGAGATAGCTGGAATAACAGGTAAGCTTGCTGTCGGAGTACAAAATGAAGTAAGGCAAAGGCTAACGGAGTTTTTCCAAGAGAACACACTGGTCATAGTAAACATCCTCTTCCAACAATCTAAGAGACAACACTACATATTGACATTGTTGTTCTTCAGTCACTAACTCATGTCCGACTCTTTGTGACCCTGTGGACTACAGCACTGCCAAAGCTTCCCTGTCCCTCACTGTCTCCCAAAGCTCACCCAAATTCATGTCCATTGGATTGGTGATGTCATCCAACCATCTCATCCTCTGCTATCTCTTCTCCTTTGCCTTCAATTTTTCCCAGCATCAGGGTCTTTTCCAATAAGTAGGCTCTTCCCATTACGTGGCCAAAGTATTGGAGCTTCAGCATCAGTTCTTTCAATGAATATTCAGGGCTGATTTCCTTTAGGATTGACTGGTTTGGTCTCATGCTCTCCAACGGACTCAAGAGTTTTCTCCAACAGTTTGAAAGCATCAATTCTTCAGCACTCGGCCTTCTTTATGGTCCACTCAGCCTTCTTTATCTGCACATGACTGCTAGAAAAACCAGAACTTTGACTATACAGACCTATGTCAGCAAAGTGATGTCTTTGTTTTTTAATAAGCTATTTAGGTTTGTCAAAGCCTTCTTTCCAAGAAGCAAGTGTCTTCTATTTCATGGCTGCAGTCACTATCCCAAGTGATTTGAGAGCCCAAGAGAAAACTTGGCACTGCTTCCATGTTTTTGACTTCTATTTGCCATAAAGTGATGGAATCAGATGCCATGATCTTGGTTTTTTAATGCTGAATTTTAAGCCAGCGTTTCCACTCTCCTTTACCTTCATCAAGAGGCTCTTTAGTTCCTCTTTGCATTTGGCCATTAGAGTGGCATCTCTGCATATCTGAAGTTGTTAATATTTCTCCCAGAAATCTTGATTCCAGCTGATACCTCATCTAGCCCAGCATTTCACATGACGTACTCTGCATAGGAGTTAAATAAACAGAGTGACAATACACAGCCTTGCTGTATTCCTTTCCCAATTTTGAACCAGTCAGTTGTTCCATATAAGGTTCTAATGGTTGCTTCTTGACCTGCATACAGGTTTCTCAAGATGCAGATTAGGCGGTCTGGTGTTCTTGTTTCTTTAAAACTTTTCCACAGTTTGTTGCAGCCCACACAGTCAGAGGCGTTTGCAGAGCCTAAGTTCCACTTGACTTCACATTCCAGGATGTGTGCTTTTAGGTGAGTCATCACACCATCATGGTTATCCGGGTCCTCAAGACCTTTTCTGTATAGTTCTTCTATGTATTCTTGCCACTTCTTCTTAATCTCTTCTGCCTCTGTTAAGTCTTTACTGTTTTTGCCCTTTATCATGCCCATCTTTGCATGAAATGTTCCTTTGGTATGTCCAATTTGCTTGAAGAGATCTCTAGTCTTTCCCATTCTATTGTTTTCCTCTATTTCTTTGCATTGTTCATTAAAGAAGCCCTTCTTATCTCTCCTTGCTATTCTCTGGAACTCTGCATTCAGTTAGGTCTATTTTTCCCTTTCTCCCTTGCTTTTCATTTCTCTTCTTTCCTTGACTATTTATAAAGCCTCCTCAGGCAACCACTTTTCCTTCTTGCATTTCTTTTTCTTTGGGATGGTTTTAGTCACTGTCTACTGTGAAACTCCAGTATTTGGGCCACCTCATGTGAAGAGATGACTCATTGGAAAGGACTCTGATGCTGGGAGGGATTGGGGGCAGGAGGAGAAGGGGACGACAAAGGATGAGATGGCAGGATGGCATCTCTGACTCGATGGATGCGAGTTTGAGTGAACTTCAGGAGTTGGTGATGGACAGGGAGGCCTGGTGTGCTGCGATTCATGAGGTCGCAAAGAGTTGGACACGACTGAGTGACTGAACTATACCATCTCATGAACCTCTGTCCATAGTTATTCAGGTACTGTCTACCAGATCTAATCTCTTGAACCTATTCATTACCTATACTGTATAATCATAAGGCATTTGATTTAGGTTATATCCGAATGGACTAGTGATTTTCTTGACTTTTTTATTTTAAGCCTTAATTTTGCTATAAGGAGCTAATGATCTAAGCCACAGTCAGCTCCAGGCCTTGTTTTTGCTGACTATATAGAGCTTCTCCATCTTCAGCTGCAAAGAATGTAATCATCACTCTGATTTCGGTATTGACCATCTGGTAATGTCGATTTGTAAAGTTATCCCTATTGTTACTAGAAGAGGGTGTTTGCTATGACCAGTGCATTCTCTTGGCAAAACTTTGTTAGCCTTTGCCCTGCTTCATTTTGTACTCCAAGGCCAAACTTGCCTGTTACTCCAGGTATCTTTTGGTTTCTTACTTTTACATTCTGATTCCTATGATGAAAAGCACATCGTGTGTGTGTGTGCGTGTGTGTGTGTGTGTGTGTTAGTTCTAGTAGGTGTTGTAGGTCTTCATAAAACTGGTCAACTTCAGGTTCCTTGGCATTAGTGGTTGAGGCACAGACTTGGATTACTGTGATACTGAATGGTTTGCCTTGGAAACCAACCAAGATCAGCCTGTCATTTTTGAGACTGTACCCAAGTACTGCATTTCAGGGCTTCCCTGGTGGCTCAGAGGTTAAAGCGTCTGCCTCCGATGCAGGAGACCTGGGTTCGTTCCCTGGGTCGGGAAGACCCCCTGGAAAAGGAAATGGTAACCCACTCCAGTATTCTAGCCTAGAGAATCCCATGGACAGAGAAGCCTGGTAGGCTACAGTCCATGGGGTAGCAACAAGTGGGACACGACTGAGCGACTTCACTTCACTGCATTTCAGACTCTTTTGTTGACTATGAGGGCTTCTTCATTTCTTCTAAGGGACTCTTGCCCACAGTAGTAGATATAATGCATGAATGCTTAATTGCTTTGATTGTGTCTGACTCTTTGTGACCCCATGGACTACAGCCCATCAGGTTCCTCTGTCTACAGGATTTTTCAGGCAAGAATACTGGAGTGGGTTGCCATTTTCTTCTCCAGGGGATCTCCCTGACCCAGGGGTCAAACCTGTGTCTCTTGCACCTCCTGCATTGCAGGCAGATTCTTTACCACTGAAGGTTATAGTAGATGTAATGGTCATCTGAATTAAATTTGCCCATTCCCATCCATTTTGGTTCACTGATTCCTAAGAAGTTGACATTCACTCTTGCCATCTCCTGCTTGACCACATCCAATTTACCTTGATTCATGGACCTAAAATTCCAGGTTCCTATGCCATATTGTTCTTTACAGCACTGGATTTTATTCTCACCACCAGACACATCTAGAACTGGGTATTGTTTCTGCTTTGGTTCAGCCTCTTCATTCTTTTTGGAGCTATTTCTACTTTCTTCCTCAGTAGCATATTGGACACCTTTCAACTTGGGGCAGTCTCTTCTTTCTGTGTCATATGTTTTTGCCTATTTATATAGTTCATGGGGTTTTATTGGCAAGAATACTGGGAGTGGTTTGCCATTCCCTCCTCTGGTGGACCATGTTTTGTCCGAACTCTCCACTATGACCATTACCACCACATGGACATCACCAGGTGATTAATACAGAAATCAGATTAATTATGTTCTTTGCAGCCAAAGATGGAGAAGCTCTATACGGTCAGCAAAAAACAAGACCTGGCACTGACTGTGGCTCAGATCATCAGCTCCTTATAGCAAAATTTAGGCTTAAATTGAAGAAAGTAGGGAAAACCCACTTGGCCATTCAGGTATGACCTAAATCAAATCCTTTATGATTATACAGTAGAGGTAATTAATAGATTCAAGGGATTAGATCTGGTAGACAGAGTGCCAGACGAATTATGGACAGAGGTTCATAACACTGTACAGGAGGCAATGACTAAAACCACCCCAAAGAAAAAGAAATGCTAGAAGGAAAAGTAGTTCTCTGAGGAGGCTTTACAAATATCTGAGAAAAGAAGAGAAGCAAAAGGAAAAGGAAAAAGGGAAAGATGCAGAGTTCCAGAGAATAGCAAGAAGAGAGAAGAAGGGCTTCTTAAATGAACAATGCAAAGAAATAGAGGAAAACAATAGAATAGGAAAGACTAGAGATCTCTTCAAGGAAATTAGAGATACCAAGGGAACAGTTCATGCATGGATGGGCTTGTTAAATGACAGAAATCGTAAGGACCTAATAGAAGCAGAAGAGATTAAGTGTTAAAGTGCTGTATGCAGTATGGCATCAAATTTGGAAAACTCGGTAGTCACAGGACTTGAAAATTTCATTTGTCATTCCAATCCCAAAGAAGGGCAATGCCAAAGACTGTTCAAACTACCATATAACTACACTCATTTCACATGATATTCAGGTTATACTCAAAATCCTTCAAGCTAGGCTTTAGCAGCACGTGAACCAAGAACTTCCAGATGTAAAAGCTGGGTTTAGAAAAGGTAGAGGAACCAGAAATCAAATTGCCAGCATTCACTGGATCATAGAGAAATCAAGGGAATTCCAGAAAAACATCTACTTCCGCTTCACTGACTACACAAAAGCCTTTGACTGTGTGGATCACAACAAACTGTGGAAAATTCTGAAAGAAATGGGAATACCAGACCACCTTACCTGTCTCTCGAGAAACCTGTATGCGGGTCAAGAAGCAACAGTTAGAAACAGACATGAAACAATGGACTGGTTCAAAATTGGGAAAGCAGTAAGACAAGTCTGTATATTGTCACCCTGTTTATTTAATTTCTATGCAGAGTATATCATGTGAAATGCTGAGCTGGATGAATCACACACTGGAATCTAGATTGCCGGCAGCGGGATGGGATTGGAAGTGGGAGGGAGGTTCAAGACGGAGGGGACATATGTATACTTATGGTTGAAGCCAACACAATATTGTAAAGCAATTATCCTTCAATTATAAATAAAAATATTTTTAAATACATCTCAACAATTTTAAAAAATTGCCAGAAGAAATTTTTCACAACCTCAGATATGCAGATAATACCACTCTAATGGCATGAAGAGAAGAGAAACTAAAGAGCCTCTTTATGAGGGTGAAAGAGAACAAGGAAAAAACTGGCTTGAAACTCAACATTACAAAAACTAAAATCATGGCATCCAGTCCCATCACTTCATGGCAAATAGGAGGGCAAAAAATGGAAACAGTGACAGGTTTTATTTTCTTGGACTCCAAAATCACTGCAGATGGTGACTGCAGCCATGAAATTAAAAGACACTTGCTCCTTGGAAGGACAGCTAGGCAAAGACACCACTTTGCTGACAAAATCTGTATAGTCAAAGGTATGGTTTTTCCAGTAGTCATGTGAGATTTGGACCATAAAGAAGACTGAGAGCCAAAGCACTGATGCTCGTGAATTGTGGTGTTGGAGAAGACTCTTCAAGAGTCCTTTGGACAATAAGAAGATCAGTCAATCCTAAAGGAAATCAACTCTGACTATTCAATGGAAGAACTAATGCTGAAGCTGAAGCTCCTATACTTTGACCACCTGATGCAAAGAGACAACTCACTGGAAAAGACCCTGATGCTGGAAAAGATTGAGTGCAGGAAGAGAAGGGGGTGACAGAGGATGAGATGGTGGGATGTAGTCACTGACTCAATGGACATGAGTTTGGGCAAACTCTGGGAGATGTTTGAGGACAATGGAGACTGGTGTGCTATATATACTTCAGGGGTCTGGAAACAGTCGGACACAACATAGCAACTGAACAACAACAACCAGGAATAGAGCTATCACTGAAGATACCTAAAAAGAACATGGGCCAGGTATGTGAGGGGGAGATCAGGGTTGACCATGTCCCACTATTTCTGCATGGTCAAGAAAACATCATTTACCAAATGTTTTCCTTCTTATTTGAATGTAAATTTCATCCCTCCTCTTAGCATTTCTAAACCACTACTCCCAACAAACCACCTTTTGTCTTTAGCTGCAAATAGCATTTAAAGCAAGGGTTTCAGCCAGAGTACCCTGGTGTCAAAAATGAAGTTACACATTTTTTTGGCACCCTCAATATTACACTCATTATTCTAAATGAAAGACAAAAAGAAAATTTCCAGTTTGGTCTCTTTCCTTCCTTTCAAAGATGAGGCTCAAGTCTACTGTCACTTACAAGCTCTTTTAAAAGATGTATAATCCCATACTCTATATTTTGATAGCAGTGCTCAGTCAATTGAAAGCTATTATTCTGTTCATTTATTTGATTCCTTATTCTGTGTCTCCATACTTCAGGGTTATCTTTCTCCCTCATTTTGCTCCTTTTCCCACTCACCTCAGATACTGTGCTGATATTCATGATGAAGTTCTACTTTCAGCCTCTGTTATACATAAGGCATTTAACACTTGGAACTTACCACTTAGTATCTGTGGCTCCAAGTATTCCTAAGTAACCCCAGAGGTCCAACATTGGAAGCCAATGTTTACAAGGCAAGCTCTGATGGCTAGTCCAACAAATGCCCAAAACCCCTGCTGCACACCTTTGCTATCTTCTATGTATTATTTATTTCCTGATGTACTATAATTCTCAGGATACAGTCCAGTGCTTTTTGTGATAGGGCACACTGAGAAAATCTTAGGCTATAATCTTCATGAAGATAAAGGATCTAATCTAGCATGAGTACGGGGCTTCCCTGGTGACTCAATGGTAAAGAACCTGCCTGCAATGCAAGAGACGCAGGTTCAACCCCTGGGTCAGGAAGATCCCCTGGAGGGGGACATGGCAACCCACTCCAGTATTGGACCTACTGAAGCAACTGAGCACACACACATGTGTAGCACAAGTATAGTAGTTCAGAATTTTACTCAAATGAGCAGAATGACTAGGGTAGAGAGACTGAAGTTCCAGACAGGGAAAGCCACCAAACATGAGGTGTGGATACCCTTCTCCTCTTTCCCTCTCCTAGAAACACAGGATGAGAGCTACCTCCTTATGGCTGAAATAGGAAGGAAGTGGGTAGTGCATAAACCTTTAGAATAATGACACAGCTTGAGGACAAGACATAAACTGATCAGAACCAAACAGGTCCAAGATGGCAGAAGGGTCAACTTCCACTAGACCTTAAGCCTCAATATACGTTCATTGTAACGCATCATATCAAGCTAAATGATTCACCTTCAGGCACCATGACAGTCCCAAGGCTGATCATCAAAGACCAAAAAGTGAGTAGTGGCCCAGTTCTGGAAATCTCTGCCCTTCCCCCCAATAGTTGGAATAATCCTCCCACTTAGCCTATGAAATTACCCAGCCCATAAAATCTAACCCAGCAGTTATTACGAGGCTGCTCTTACCTTCTGAGATGGCCTGCACTCTGTGGAGTGTGTTTGTCTCTAAATAAATCCACTTTTTACCTATCCCTCTGTCTTTCACTGAATTCCTTCTGCAACAAAACATCAAGAACCAGAGCTTCATTAGGTCCTGAAACCAGGTGTCTGATTTCAGTTGGAAGAGTGGGTTTTGGCCAGGTTTCAGTCCTGGCCACGTGGGTTGTAGTTCCAAACTGAACAGTTTCACAGCCTCTCTTAGCTACTTTGGAGGAGGAACAGGACCGTCACTCAGGCACTGTTACTGTTGGTGTCGGTGACTGCCGACTGCCTAAGGTAAACTCTGAGGGCAGGGACCCTGTTTTATTCACTCCAGAATCACTAGCACCTAGAACAGAGCCTGGATCTTCATGGCAGAATGAATATAAATGCCAGAAAAGTTACAAAAGCAATTCTGTACCAAAAGACGTAATAATAATTGACTCTTTATTCATTAAAGTTTACCAGAATTAGAAAATTTACATAGCATTTTGAAAATCCTAACTTCTTCATAATTTCAATATAAAATTTTCTTTAACTATGTGTTTCGCTTTTTGTTAAATTTAGACACAGACTTGGGATAAAGATCACTTTACAGTTATTCAAAAATTATAAATTATCTACCCATTTTTGTAAATTTTTTGTAAAGTGATTCTTTGCATCACTTTACAGTTATTTCCCCTCAAATAAAACACTGAAAGAAAAAGCCTTGTAAGGAGCCAGGTACTCAAAAATTATTACCTACCTATGAAGTATTCTTGCCCAAAAAGTTAATCCCAAATCTAAAAAGGTCTCTTAAAAACTTTTCAATGTTTACATGTTTAAAAGAAATTGAAATACAATTGATTCCCAATACTCTATTAGTTTCAGGTATAAACATAGTGAATAACTATTCACTATTTTTTGAATTATACTCCATCTAAGTATTGGCTATATTCCCTGTGTTGTACATTACATCCTTATATCTTATTTATCCTAGTTGAACTTGAGACCTTTACTTGAGAGTATCCTTTGAAAAGAAACATTAATGAGTAATTTAGAACCTCAAAAAACCCTCAAATGCCTCCTTATTTATTTTTCTGGCTGTGTTAGGTTCAAAACCAGGCCCCCTGCAGTGGAAACATAACGTCTTAACCACTGGACCACCAGCAAAGTCCCTAACCTCCTTTTTTATAGTAATTATTTCCTTGTTGTTCTTTGCCATCTTAACTACTGGAACCGCCAGGTAATTCCCTCAAATGCCTCCTTTTCCCTTTCATTGTAAAATATTAAAAAAAATCTGAATCCTTAGAGGAATAACGGATTCCAGGAGCAGAACTATCCAAGATCAGCCTGTGGTACCTTGTACCAGAAAGCAAGAAAGTTAGCGATGACAAATGTATTTTGTCAGAAGTACACAGGAATTAATCTAAAGGCATTTCCATTAGTAAAGATTGGACAATGTGAGCATCAAAAAGAAAAATAAATTTAAGTGATAGAAGGACACTGAATATATGCATTTCTGCTGTAATCCAGAAACAAAACAAAATAGTGTTCTTCTATCACATGACGAAAATAACTAGCCTGATGGGGAAAGGGCTTCACTGGTGGCTCAAAAGGTAAAGAATCTGCATGCAATGCAGGAGACTTGTGTTCAGTCCCTGGATTGGGAAGATCCCCTGGAGAAGGTAATGGCTACCCCCTCTAGTATTCTTGCCTGGAGAATCCCCATGGACAGAGTCTACAGTCCATGGGGTCACAAAGAGTCGGGTATGACTGAGCAACTTTCACTCACTTATGGGGAGAACAGGGCTATGGGATGATAACTCAAAGCCTATTCAACCTCTAACTAGACCACTAAGAAAGACTGTGACAATCCTAACTAAACTTCAAACCTAGTGTAAAATATCTGTTAAATTCCTATTAAAGAAATGCTATAGTAACTTTACAATGACAACAGCTTTAACAATGACAAACAAGTAACAGCTACTTGATGGAAGATGATCAGGGCTCCTGAGGCTGAGGTTTGCCATGAAGGCAAGGAAAAAACCGCACAAAGCTGCCTTACTACAGGTCAATCATCTCCAAGTCCTAGCTCAACTGAGCTGGAGGAGAGCAGAGTGAGAATGTATTATGTACAGTTAGAGCGCGCCCTCTATTGGTAGCCTGAAGTATTTGCCTGTATTCAGTTCAGTTCAGTCTTTTCCAATGAGTCAGTTCTTCCCATCAGGTGGCCAAAGTATTGGAATATCAGCTTCAGAATCAGTCCTTCCAATAAATATTCAGGACTGATCTCCTTTAGGAGGGACTAGTTGTATCTCCTTGCAGTCCAAGGGACTCTCAAGAGTATTCTCCAACACCACAGTTCAAACCCATAATTCTATGGCGCTCAGCTTTCTTTATAGTCCAACTCTCACATCCATAAATGACCGCTGGAAAAACCATAGCTTTGACTAGACGGACATTTGTTGGCAAAGTAATGAATGTCTCTGCTTTTTAATCTTCTGTCTAGGTTGGTCATAACTTTTCTTCCAAGAAGAAAGCATCTTTTAACTTCATGGCCGCAGTCACCATCTGCAGTGATTTCAGAGCCCCTAAAAATAAAGTCTGTCTCTTTTTTCATTGTTTCCCCATCTATTTGCCATGAAGTGATGGGACCAGATGCCATGATCTTCGTTTTCCAAATGTTGACCTTTAAGCCAACTTTTTCACTCTCCTCTTTCACTTTCATCAAGAAGATTTTTAGTTCTTCGCTTTCTCCCATAAGGGTGGTGACATCTGCATATCTGACATCATTGGTATTTCTCCTGGCAATCTTGATTCCAGCCTGTGCTTCCTCCAGCCTAGCATTTCTCATGATGTACTCTGCATATACGTTAAATAAGCATGGTAACAATACTCAGCCTTTATGTATTCCTTTCCTGATTTGGAACCAGTCTGTTGTTCCATGTCCAGTTCTAACTGTTGCTTCCTGATCTGCATACAGATTTCTCAAGAGGCAGGGCAGGTGGTCTGGTATTCTGATCTCTTGAAGAATTTCCCACAGTTTGTGACGATCCAGTCAAAGGCTTTGGCACAGTCAATAATGCAGAAATAGATGTTTTTTCTGGAACTCTCTTGCTTTTTCGATGATCCAGCAGATGTTGGCAACTTGATCTCTGGTTCCTCTGCCTTTTCTAAAACCAGCTTGAACATCTGGAAGATCACAGTTCACATACTGCTGAAGCCTAGCTTGAAGAATTTTGAGAATTACTTTACTAGCATGTGAGATAAGTGCAATTGTGCAGTAGTTTGAGCATTCTTTGGCATTGCCCTTCTTTGGGATTGGAAGGAAAACTGACCTTTTCTGGGTGTTTGCTATGACCAGTGCATTCTTTTGGCAAAACTCTTTGCCCTGCTTCATTCTGTTCTCTAAGGCCAAATTTGCCTGTTATTCCATGTGTTTCCTGACTTCCTACTTTTGCATTCTGGTCCCCTATAATGAAAAGGACATCTTTTTGGGGGGTTAGGTCAGGAGTGGTGGCTGCAGTTTGCTAGAGCATCCATGAGTAGATACCCCACATCCAAGGCCAGAGAAACGCCAGCAAAATGGTAGGCACTGGTGCTGCTGTGAGGAGATACCCCATATCCAAGGGCAAAGGAGAAGCCCCAGCAAGATGGTAGGAGGGGGAAATTTGCATTTAGAATCAAACCCCATTTCCACCAGAGACACTCAGAAGGCTCAAACAAATCTTATGCACACCAGGACCCATGGACCCCACAGAGACTGAGACAGAACTGTGTTTGAGCATCTCCTGTGGAGGTATGGGTCAGCAGTGGACTGACACAGGGACAGGGGCTCTGGGTGCAGCAAACTTGGGTATAGCATAAACCCTCTTGGAGGAGGCTGACATTCACCCCACCATAGAGCTGCCGGAACTTACACAGGACTGGGAAATAGAATCTTGGAGGGCACAACAGAAACCTAAGTGCACCAGGACCCAGGAGAAAGGAGCAGTGACCCCACAAGAGACTGACCCAGACTTGCTGGGAGTGTCCAGGGGTCTCCAGCAAAGGCGTGGGTTGGTGGTGCCCTGCTGCAGGGTTGGGGGCAGTGAGTGCAGCAGTACATGCATGGGATGTCCTGAAGTAGGTCGCCATTATTTTCATTACCTCCACCATAGTTTGAAAGTGAAAGTGAAGTCACTCAGTCGTGTCCAACTCTTTGCAACCCTATGGACTGTAGCCTACCAGACTTCTCTGTCTGTGGGATTTTCCAGCCAAGAGTACTGGAGTGGGTTGCCTTTTCCTTCCCCAGGTTCCCAACCCAGGGATCGAACCCAGGTCTCCTGCATTGCAGGCAGACGCTTTACCCTCTGAGCCACCAGGGAAGCCCAAAGGTAAATAGCAGGGAGGGAACACAGCTCCAACCAATCAACAGAAAATTGGATTAAAGATTTACTGAGCATGGCCAGTAAATCAGAACAAGACCCAGTTTCCCCCTCAGTCAGTCTATCCCATCAGGAAGCTTCCATAAGCCTCTTACTCATCTCCACCACAGGACAGACAGACTGAAAACCACAATCACAGAAAACTAACCAATTTGATCACATGGTCCAGAGCCTTGTGTAAGTTCAGTTGCTCAGTCATGTCCGACTCTTTGTGACCTCAAGAACCACAGCACGCCAGGCCTCCCTGTCCATCACCAACTCCTGGAGTCCACTCAAACCTATGTCCATTGAGCCAGTGATGCCATCCAACCATCTCATCCTCTGTCGTCCCCTTTTCCTTCTCCCCTCAGTCTTTCTCAGCATCAGGGTCTTTTCAAATGAGTTAGTTCTTTATATCAGGTGGCCAAAGTATTGGCATTTCAGTTTCAGCATCAGTCCTTCCAATGAATACCCAGGACTGATTTCCTTTAGGATGGTCTGGATGGATCTCCTTGCAGTCCAAGGGACTCTCAAGAGTCTTTTCCAACACCACAGTTCAAAAGCATCAATTCTTTGGTGTTCAGCTTTCTTTATAGTCCAACTCTAACATCCATACATGACCACTGGAAAAATCATAGCCTTGACTAGATGGACCTTTGTTGACAAAGCAATGTCTCCGCTTTTCAATATGCTCTCTAGGTTGGTCATAACGTTCCTTCCAAGGAGTAAGCATCTTTTAATTTCATAGTAAGCATCTTTTAATTTCATGGCTGCAGTCACCATCTACAGTGATCTTGGAGCCCAAAAAATAAAGTCAGCCACTGTTTCCATTGTTTCCCCCTCTATTTGCCATGAAGTGATGGGACCAGATGCCATGATCTTAGCTTTCTGAATGTTGAGCTTTAAGCCAACTTTTTCACTCTCTTCTTTGACTTTCATCATGAGTTTATTTAGTTCTTCTTCACTTTCTGCCATAAGGTTGGTGTCATCTGTATATGAGGTTATTGATATTTCCCCCAGCAATCTTGATTCCAGCTTGTGCTTCTTCCAGCCCAGCGTTTCTCATGATGTACCCTTCATGTAAGTTAAATAAGCAGGGGGACAATATACAGGCTTGATGTACTCCTTTTCCTAGTTGGAACCAGTCTGTTGCTTCTTGACTTGCATACAGGTTTCTCAAGAGGTGGATCAGGTGGTCTGGTATTCCCATCTCTTGAAGAATGTTTCACAGTTTGTTGTGATCCACACAGTCAAAGGCTTTGGCATAGTCAATAAAGCAGAAGTAGATGTTTTTCTAGAACTCTTTTGCTTTTTCGATGATCCATCGGATATTGGCAATTTGATCTCTGGTTCCTCTGCCTTTTCTAAAACCAGCTTAAACATCTGGAAGTTCAAGGTTCATATATTGCTGAAGCCTGGCTTGGAGAATTTTGAGCATTACCTTACTAGTGTGTGAGATGAGTGCAACCGTGTGGTAGTTTGAGCATTCTTTGTCATTGCCTTGCTTCGGGACTGGAATGAAAACTGACCTTTTCAGTCCTGTGGCCACTGCCGAGTTTTCCAAATTTGCTGGCATATTGAGTGCAGCACTTTCACAGCATTATCTTTCAGGGTTTGAAATAGCTCAACTGGAATTCCATCACCCCCACTAGTTTCTTTCGTAGTGATGTTTTCTGAGGCCTATTTGACTTCACATTCCAGGATGTCTGGCTCTAGGTGAGTGATCACACCATCGTATTATCTGGGTCGTGAAGATCTTTTTTGTACAGTTCTTCTGTGTGTAGTATATGTCAGCCTAATTGTAATTTGATATTTTAATAGCTGTTACCTGCCAAAAATATATATGACCAGGAACTGCCATGGTTTTCCCATTTTTAACTGGGCTATGATGACATCACTGCACTCTGTTAGAATCCACACCAATCATCCTAAACGCTGTGAGCCAGGGTGCCACAGCATCAGTGACTGCTGGTTTTCAGGCCAACAGATCACACCATTACTCCTCACCATGAACTACACCAAACTGGCTGTTGAACCAGAACAGTGGCCTAGTTTTAGCAATGCATGATTCTTCACTCTGCTAGTCAAGACTCTTCACTCCCTTCTCTAGTGAGCCCTCTAAAACATTTTACTATTCCTATTTTTCAAATCACGAATAGAAAAATTTCATCAGCTAGAAAAAAATCATTATTCATGTTATTGATAATAATCATGACAAGGTGTTTAGCTCTTGTATCCTGTTCTGAGACTGTTCTCAAAGTCTGCAATGAGTGCTTCACAAAGAATCACTTGTACAGCAGACAGAACATCTCTCTGAATGCCTATCACAAATCTATAATATTATCATAAATATTCATCCAACTACCATTGAGCCTGCCTGCCAACGCAGGAGACTTTAGAGACACAGGTTCAATCCTTGGGTAGGGAAGATCCCCTGGAGGAGGGCACAGCAATCCACTCCAGTATTTCTGCCTACAGAATCCCCTTGGACAGAGGAGTCGCATAGGCTACAGCCCACAGGGTAGCAAAGACAAGGCTGAAGCACAGCACACCATTTAGAAACTTGATCTCAAAAGTGAATTCCTTGATACTCAGGGATAATACAATCAAGTCCAGACTCACTGTCTGACCTGTACCATTTAGGCATGTTAAGGTAAAATATTTCAAACTCAATATTCATCTGAGTGAATATATTAAGGAGATCTTAATGTTTCTACAAGCCAAAACAGACTAATAATCTTGATTACCTTCTTTATCCTAATAGTATTAAACATGATATGACTTAATACTTATAATAACCCACAACACAAATATTATCTCCATGTTACAAATAAGGCAATGGAGGCTCCAAGAAAATAATTCAACTGAGATTGAGCTCATAATAGGCAAGGACAGAGGCAGTATCTGAGCACAGTCCTGATCTGCGATGAAGCTGTGGAACGCTCCTCTATATCATCTACTGCCCAAACTACACAATGTTCAGATTTCCCAAGTATTTAAGGACATTATTAAATTATTTTTTTTTAATCTTAAGAAACAATAACTGAATGTAATTCTTATCAAGACACAAATTCCTAGAAACACTGAATTTTATGTTTCTTAATAAAACTTTTTACTTAAAAAAAGTCATTTAATTTTCTTAGTCGCAAAGTATCTCCATGCAAATTATGTGTTAGTTACAGAAGAAACAGCAGTAACTATACAGAAGAGAAAAACATCTTAACCAAATGATTAAAATTAACATCACTAATAAAAGGCCAATAGACTTCATGGACCTCTGGATGTGACACCCCGAGAACACACTGCTTGCTTACTAGTAGTCCAGCCCCAAATGGATAAGCTCACTCTAATTACAAAGAAAAAGTAACCAAACTCAAACTGAGGGACAGTCTATAAAATTTCTAGCTTGTGTTCTCAGAAATACCAATCTCAATTGAGATAACCAATTACTCAACCAATTACTCAATTGAGATAATCAATACTTTTAACACTAAAGTTAAAAGTAATTGAAGATACTGAGAGTCAATGCAAAATGTATCAAAAAAACGAAAGCAATGTGAAACATTACTTGGACAACTGATAAAAGTAAAATATGAGATATAGGTTAAATGGAAGTATTCTATTGATTTAAATTTCTTAAAATTAGAGCGGAACTGTGAGTGTTTAGGATAATGTTATTGTTCTTAGGAAAAACACACTAAAGTACTATGAAGTATGCAACCTTTCAGGTAGTTCAAAAAATAACATGTCCATATATACAAGGAGGAGAGAATTATGACATGTGGAAAATGCTGAAAATTGATGAATCTAGGAAAGAGCATATAGAAATTATTTTGTACTATCTTTGCAATCTTTCTGGAAGTTTGAAATTATTTCCACTGCTATGCATACACAATGAGGAAACCAGAACTGAAAGAGACACGTGTACCCCAATGTTCATCACAGCACTGTTTACAATAGCCAGGACATGGAAGCAACCTAGATGTCCATCACCAGATGAATGGATAAGAAAGCTGTGGTACATATATACAATGGAATATTTACTCAGCTATTAAAAAGAATGCATTTGAATCAGTACTAATGAGGTGGATGAAACTGGAGCCTATTATACAGAGTGAAGTCAGAAAGAAAACACCAATACAGTATACTAACGCATATATATGGAATTTAGAAAGATGGTAACGACGACCCTATGTATGAGACAGCAAAAGAGACACATATACAAAGAACAGACTTTTGGACTCTGGGAGAGGGCAAGGGTGGGATGATTTGAGAGAATAGCATTGAAACATGTATATTACCATATGTGAAAAGATGACCAGTCCAAGTTCGATGCTTTTGAAACAGGGCCCTCAAAGCTGGTGCACTAGGACAACCCAGAGGGATGGGATAGGGAGGGACGTGGGAAGGGGGTTTGGGATGGGGGACACAGGTTCATCCATGGCTGATTCATGTCAATGTACAGCAAAAACCACCACAATATTGTAAAGTAATTAGTCTCCAATTAAAATAAATTAATTTTAAAAAAGAAAAAAATTTAAAACCATCCTTAACGTTAAGTAAATATTAACATGAGTTTTTCACTATAGACAACTAATTGATAAAATTGTTTGACAAAATGGTATGGCTGGTAAAAGCGCTTTAAACTAGTACTTTAAACACTACTCTAAGGAGCTGTGCCAGATTGTAGATCAATACACAGTTTTCAACAACAAAAAACTCTTGCTATGAAAAAAAATGTCAGCTCTACTAAACTGCACTCAGCGACATTCTGGCACATCCTGGTAACAAAAAGTTTATCTAGTGGCACTGTACGTTCAATAGTACAGTGTACTTTGAATGGATGGTCTTATATGCCATCTTTTTGCAATCACTAAAACCTTAAAATTATGCATATGCATTTGGAATAACACACACCACATTATCACAGTTAACTCTGGGTAACACAACCGAAGGTGCTTTTATCTTCTTCCCATATTTTGGAATGTTTCTACAGTGAACACGGATTAGTTTTACCAAAAAAAAGGGAACTTTTTAAAAAGACTAAGTGAAAAAGAACTAAATATGAGGCAATCAGATTTCTTGGAACTTGAATCCTACACCAAAAATGACATTTTTCTTAACTTCACATATTGCCAAAATTTTTCCAAAAGGACTCACTTACAGCTGATCTTGAAGCTCCACAATTATATATTCTAATTGTTCCTTCTCTAGTTTATGAGCCAGGTCAGAATCTTCAATCCTCTGTAGTAGTATTTTATTCTGAGCGACAGATTCAGACAGCTGGTTCTCTCGAAGTTGTAAGAGTTCTTCAAGATAACCCTGGAATAACAAGTGCAAAATTCTAATATGTATCTTGAAGATAAATGCTGAGTAGATTAAATGTTATTCTTAGCTATGTTGTAATGAAATTATTTCAAAGTATCACTGATCCAGAGAGATGATATGGGGTGGGAGGGGGCTTCAGCATTGGGAGATCGTGTACACCTGTGGCTGATTCATGTCAATGTATGGCAAAACCAATACAGTATTATAAAATAGAATAAAGTATTTAAAAAAAGAGAAAATTTTATTAAAAAAAAGAAAAATGGTAAATAAAACGGTTTTAACAATTAAAAACTTAACATATGTTCTCCATTATTTTAAGTTCTCTAAAGTTCAATGAGATGGCTGGATAAGATGAGATGGCTGGATGGCATCACTGACTCAATGGACATGAGTTTGGGTGAACTCTGGGAGTTGGGGATGGACAGGGAGGCCTGGCGTGCTGCAATTCATGGAGCTGCAAAGAGTTGGACATGACTGAGCAACTGAACTGAACTGAAAGTTCAATAAAGTATGTTTATAATTTAACATAAACCTGAGTTAAAATATTATAATTTCTAAGCTCTGCAACAGTGATAAACACTCTAAATGCCTTCAGGCTTCAAAACAGACTTAATTATAGAATGATTAATTAAAAATCTGCCCCTCAGTGATTATTTTTCAAAAAGTTATTAACATTTTAGCATTAGCATATTACAGGAAAGCAGTATAATGTCTAGGTTAGGCCTACAGCGTAAGGGACTGTCTCATGTCATACTCCAGTTCTACTACTTATAAACTAAGTGTCCTTGGGTAAATTATTTAATCTCTCTGGGTCTTTGTTTCATCACCTAAAAATGTGGGAACAAAAAGGGTATCTAGCTAGGAAGATTAAATGAAAGGTAAAGTGTTTAGAATACTATTAATACCTGGTACCCTGAATGCAATGTATAATTCATGGATATAATTATTAGCAGACACCTAAAGACAGATTCTCTCTTATCTTTTAACTCATTTATTGGTTCTTTGTCCTCTGCCCTGCTTTCTAGGAGTGTTCACTTAATTTATTCTCCAAATCCTTATACTAAATTTCTGAACTCAGGAAATCTTATTTTTAATTTCCAATTTTTTTTCCATGTTTTCTGTTGTTCCCTTCTCATGGCACTCTATAGATGCAATGTGCTTTCTTATTAGGATATTAGACTCTTTTTTTTTTCTTAAAGTATTCTTCTTTCCATTTCTTATCCTTTTTACGTGCTTAACATTAGAAAACTACTTTAGCTATTCTGGCTTCATAATACATATTAATAGCAACTAGTACTGTTCCTGTCACTGAGCTTCTTTTTCAGATTTTTTTTTCTCGTCAATTCTCAAATATTTGGTTTTCTCCATAATAAAATCTCAAAAAGTAAAAATAAATTTAATTTTTACAAATGAAACTGTTATATGTGTACACAGCTTAGTTTAGCTATGCATGATTATTTGTAAACAGCAGTAATTAAACAACACAAATTCCCAGCACCCGGATTCACTGCCAGTACTTTCAGAGTCACATGATGTCTTTCTGATCAGACCCCCTGTTCTGCAGGAACGACAACATCCTGAGATTTGTGTTTATTACTCCCTTGCTTTTCCTCCAGCATCACCGCAAATGTGCGTCTTCTTAAACAATATACTGTTTAGTTTGGCTGAGTTTTATCCATACTCTTGTGCAACTTGCTTTTCCATCTAGTGATGAGTCTCACCATAGTTGCTGCCTTTATTCTCAACCGTGCATAGTATTCTGCTGTATGAATACTGCAGCTTGTTTACTCACTCTATCAATGGCCATTTAGATTATTTTCCATATTTCTTAATATAAACAATACTGTGAACAGTCAGTTATATGATACCTGCTACAGACATCTGAGAGTTTCTGGGAGACATGACTCGGAGTAGAGATGCTGGGTCATAGGCCTTAGATATCTGCGCACTTACTAGATAATGCTGAACTGTTCATATCACAGGTTTTAACACTAATCATATCCCATTTGAATTCATGTGACTTTATATTAGTATCAAAGTTATACTGAATTCATAAAATCAATTGGAAACTATTCCTTCTTTTCCTGTTCTCAAGAACGGCGAATAGAAAATAGGAATTACTGCCTCCAGAACATTTGGTAGCATCTACCTCAGAAACCAAACAGGTCTGGTGATTTGAGGAGAAGGAGGGAACAGATTTTAAACTACTTGTTTAATTTCTTCAATGATTATAAGTCTGTAAGTTTTGAGAAATAGTATTTATAAAAACTCATCTAAATTTTCTAAGGTACTGACATAAAATTGATAAAATTATTAATAATTATGGGAAGGGTCTCCCTGGCATTTATAGTTATACTGTCCATTCTCTTTTAATTCTTAAAATCGTCTGTGCCTCAAC
The DNA here is from genome assembly GCA_006408675.1 of Madoqua kirkii. Taxonomy (NCBI): domain Eukaryota; kingdom Metazoa; phylum Chordata; class Mammalia; order Artiodactyla; family Bovidae; genus Madoqua; species Madoqua kirkii. Next base: position 45,457 of record SJYC01019356.1, read on the forward strand.
TCTTTTCCATTTTATTATGGTTGATTCTATTTAATTGGTTTGTACAGACAATCAGCTTTTGGTTTAACTGATTATGTACCTCTGTTTATTTCATTAATACTTGCTCTTATGTTTATTATTTTGAACTGGTGTGTTGTTTTTGTTTACTTCTTGGATGCTTAGCTCTTTAATTTTCATTCTTTTCTAGGATAAGTAATTCTCCAAGTACTGCGCAGCTTGCAACATAGTACTATCAGTGTCCATTGTTTTCATTCCTGTTCATTTTGAAGTATTTTCTCATTTCTTTTTGACTCATAATTTAGAAGACTTTATTTTTTTTTAATCTCCATTGGTGTACTTTAGGTGGTGGTAACTTTTTTCCATTGAATCTAATTTTATTGTATTGTGGTCACTATCGTCTCATTTTTTATATTTGCTTTGTGACCTAGTATAGCCCATAAAAAATGGAATAGATGTCCCATGTATGCTTTAAAAGAATGTGTATTCTAATTGTTAGCATTTACCATGTTTTTTAAATCATCTTATCTATTTTTGGCTGGACTGTCTTCACTGCTGCGTGGGCTTTCCTCCAGGCGCAGAATGTGGGGGCACTCTCCAGCGGTGGCCCACGGGTTTCTCACCAGAAGGTGTGATGGCTTCTCTTGTTGTGGAGCACGGGTGTTAGGGTGCGTGGGATTCAGCAGTTACCCCCAGGCTTTAGAGCACAGACTTAATGGCTGAGGTACATGGACTCAGCTGCTCTGAGGCACGTGGGATATTCCTGGATCAGGGATCGAATCCAGATGTTCTGCACTGGCAGTCCACTAATAAAAACTGTAAGTAATGCGTCATTGACTGGCAGGTGGATTCTTTACCACTGAGCCTCCAGAGAAGTCCCTACCATAATTTACTTCAAGCTTACTAGTTGCGTTGCTCAAGTTCATTACATCCTTACCAATTCTTTGTCTGTTTTATCTGTAATTATTGGGATGTTAAAATTTTCTACTATTATTATTGATTTATTCATTTCTCCTAGATAGCCTATTAATTCATATTTCATATTTTTCACAGCTGAATTTTTAAATGCATGTAAGTTCAGCACTGTTATAGACTGCTGGTGAAGTCTTCTCTTTTAAAAAGGCAGTATCTTTCTTTAGTCTTAATAATAGTTTTTGCCTTGATGTCTAGTGTGAATTATACGGATACAGAATTATTTTGGCTAATATTGCCTACTCTATTTTATCCTCCTAGTTTCAATGTTTTTTGAGTCACTATTATGCATGCCTATTACAGACAGACAGCATGTCACTAAAACTTATGATTTAAAAAATAAATTTAATGCAAAAACCACTACAATATTGTAATTAGCCTCCAAGTAAAATAAATAAATTTAATTTTAAAAATAAAAATAAAAAAAATAAATTTAAGAGTTTGTCCTTTTTTAATTAATTTTTTAAACTATTATTTTTTTGGCTTCTCCATTTTAGCTTTTGGGATCTTAGTTGCCTGACCAGTGGTTGAACCAGGACCTTGGGCAGTGAAAGCACAGAGGCTTAACCACTGGACCACCAGGCAGTCTCAAGAGTTTGTCTTAACTGTAAAGCTTATACCTTTCCCTTTTATGGCAATGCTGACTCTTGGTTGTATTGAGATTTCTGTTATTTTGTGTGTGTGTGTGTTTTAAATACTATCTTCATTTTTTATATTTCTATTGTAATAATCACATTTTCTTTATTTCTTCTCTTTCTTATTATCAGTTTAAAAGCTAAATATTCTATTTCTTTAACTGCAATTTTGGAAACAGGCATATACCTTAAAAAGGGTGTCATAGATCCTAAGAGGCTTTAACTTCAATCACTCTTTCTCACTTTTCTGATACTATTAGACAGTGTTTAGTTCCATTTTACTTTCCAGGGAGGGCTGAAGCCAGACCTAAATGTTAAGCTTCCGATATTTTGTAATTCAGTCACTAAAACACTGCTATTATTAACAATTAAACTATATAAACCTAAACTGAAAAACAAGGATCAAGTAAACTGTATTAAAAAACAACTACTCAAAATAACTACTACTTAAAATAACTACTACTCAAATAGTAGTAGTTGAGTAGAAATTAACTACTCAAAATCCATCACTTCCCAAGTATTTTACAATACTATACTATCGCTATTTGTGCTCTTCAAGTCACAGTCACTGTATTTCTCTGGGGAAAAAAACTATATAATTGTGTGCTACGCTGCATCTCTCCCTTATCTTGCATTCACTAACATCAAACAGGTAGTTTTAAGTTGGCCATGACAGGAGTATTTATCCCAGAGAAATCAGCAAATGAAAGCAAATCAGAGCTCATCGACTTTTCCCTGCAAAACCAGTTCTTAAGCATATTCCAGAACACCATTGCCACCCCATACTGGCATTAATACTGCTGCTGCAATCTCATGTAGTCAAGGTTTACCAATTTCTGTGCTTACTCTGCCACTGTGCATCTCATTCTTGTCTTCAAGGTTCAGTCTCCAACTTGAATGAGAGTGGGCCTAGACTGGCTGTGCCCTGTTGGTATTAAAACACAGGTACCTAGGTTAAGGGAATGGCCCCTCACCATCACCACAGGAGTTTGCAATGGCTTTAACTCAATTCACCCTACTTGTTTTTAGGTCCTTCCTTTTTTATATAGTCCTTCAGTTCAGTTCAATCGCTCAGTTGTGTCTGAGTCTTTGTGACCCCATGGACTGCAGCACATCAAGCTTCCCTGTCCAGAACCAACTCCTGGAGCTTATTCAAACTCATGTCCATTGAGCCGGTGATGCCATCCAACCGTCCTGTCCTCTGTGGTCCCCTTTTCCTCCTACCTTCAATCTTTCCCAGTATCAGGGTCTTTTCAAATGAGTGAATTCTTTCCATCAGGTGCCAAAAGTATTGGAGCTTCACCTTCAGCATCAGTCCTTCCAGTGAATATTCAGGACTGATTTCCTTTAGGAGGGACTGGTTGGATCTCCTTGCAGTCCAAGGGACCCTTAAGAGTTTTCTCCAATGCCACAGTTCACAAGCATCAATTTTTTGGCACAAAGCTTTCTTTATAGTCCAACTCTCGTATCCATATATGACTACTGGAAAAATCATAGCTTTGACTAGACAGATCTTTGTTGGCAAAGTAATGTCTCTGCTTTTTAATATGCTGTCTAGGTTGGTCAAAACTTTCCTTCCAAGGAGTAAGCGTTTTTTAATTTCATGGCTGCAGTCACCATCTGCAGTGATTCTGGAGCCCCCCAAAAATAATGACCCACTGTCTGCACTGTTTCCCCATCTATTTCCCATGAAGTCATGGAACCGGATGCCATTATCTTAGTTTTCTGAATGTTGAGCTTTAAGTCAACTTTTTCACTCTCATCTTTCATCAAGAGGCTCTTTAGTTCTTCCTCCCTTTCTGCCATAAGGATGGTGACATCTGCATATCTGAGGTTATTGATATTATTCCCAGCAATCTTGATTCCAGCTTGTGCTTTTTCCAGCCCAGCATTTCTCATGATATACTCTGCATATAAGTTAAATAGGCAGGGTGACAATATACAGTCTTGACGTACTCCTTTCTCAGTGTGGAACCAGTCTGTTGTTCCATGTCCAGTTCTAACTGTTGCTTCTTGATCTGCATAAACATTTCTCAAGAGGAAGGTCAGGTGGTCTGGTATTCCCATCCCTTTCAGAATTTTCCAAAGTTGGTCGAGATCCACATATTCAAATGCTTTGGCATTGTCAATAAAGCAGAAATAGATGCTTTTTTGAAACTCTCTTGCTTTTTTGATGGTCCAACTGATGTTGGCAATTTGATCTCTGGTTCCTCTGCCTTTTCTAAATCCAGCTTGAACATCAGGGAGTTCAGAGTTCACATACTGTTGAAGCCTGGCTTGGAGAATTTTGAGCATTACTTTCCTAGTGTGTGAAATAAGTACAACTGTGCTGTAGTTTGAGCATTCTTTGGCATTGCCTTTCTTCGGAACTGGAATGAAAACTGACCTTTTCCAGTCTTGTGGCCACTGCTGAGTTTTCCACATTTGCTGGCATATTGAGTGCAGCACTTTCACAGCATTGTCTTTTAGGATTTGAAATAGCTCAACTGGAATTCCATCACCTCCATGAGCTTTGTTCGTAATGATGCTTCCTAAGACCCACTTGACTTCACATTCCAGGATGTCTGGCTCTAGGTGAATGATCACACCATTGTGATGATCTGGGTCATGAAGATCTTTTTTGTATAGTTCTTCTGTGTAATCTTGCCACCTCTTCTTAATATTTTCTGCTTCTGTTAGGTCCCTACCATTTCTGTCCTTTATTGAGCCCATTTTTGCATGACATGTTCCCTTGGTATCTCTAATTTTCTTGAAGAGATCTCTAGTCTTTCACATTCTATTGTTTTCCTCTTTCTTTGCACTGATCCCTGAGGAAAGCTTTCTTATCTCTCCTTTCTATTCTGTGGAACACTGTGGGGCCCTAAATAGGAAACCTTAAAAACAAAGGGGCTAGCTTTGCAGTCGTAAACTAACATGGCCCTGGCAGAAGAGATGGGGGTATGGTCTGTGTTGTTTGTCAAAGTTTTTTGATTGGCTCTCTTGACTTCCGTGCACGTAAACAGCGCGTGATCACCATAGACTCCTGTTATAATGAAGGCGCATGACAATTTGACCTTTAATGTGATTGGTGCAACTATGGAAAGTCCCTCCTAAAACCCCGGCTTGCCTTTATAAGCTGGGAGATTGTGGCAATAAAGTGGAACTGCTCAGATGGAACCCCTGTCGCCTCTGATTGTCTCTCGCTCGCTGGGGGGCTGGGTTGGCGGATAGCAGGCTCACCTCTCCTCGGGACCCCTCCGCTTTGCTGAGGGAAGTTCCACTGCCTCTACTCTCTCTGCGGAGCGCCCCCCACAGAATGTTGCATTCAAATGGGTATATCTTTCCTTTTCTCCTTTGCCTTTTAGGTCTTTTCTTTTCTCACCTATTTGTAAGGTCTCCTTGGACAACCATTTTGCTGATTTGCATTTGGGGGGGGGGGCGGGTGGTCTTGATCACTGCCTCCTGTACAATGCCCTTAGTGAGCTCTTATTCTT
>SJYC01019361.1:0-13488 GCA_006408675.1 Madoqua kirkii
TGAGATGGCTGGATGGCATCACCGACTCACTGGACACGGGTTTGGGTAAACTCCAAAAGTTGGTGATGGACAGGAAGGCTTGGTATGCTGCAATTCATGGGGTTGCAAAGAGTTGGGACATGACTAAGCGACTGGACTGAACTGAACTGAATGGAGATACAGACACAGAGAACAGACTTAAGGATGTGAGGTCGGAGGAAAGAGGGGGTGGGATGAATCGACAGAGTAGTATGAAAACATATACACTTTATATAAAATAGATAGTGGGAATTTGCTGAATGACTCAGGGAACTTAAAGTAGGGTCTATGACAACCTAGAGGGGTGGGATGGGGTGGGAGGTAGAAGGGAGGTTCAGGACAGAAGGGACATTATGTATACCTATGGCTGATTCATACTGATGTATTGTAGAAACCCACACAATATTGTGAAGCAATGAGCCTTCAATTAAAAATAAATATTTGTTAAAATCTCCAAAGACAGGTGCAGTTGTGAGGAGAGAAAGAACAGCAGACAATAGAAGACTGAGCGCAGAGAATACAAACACGAAGAAGCTGTCAACGGCAAAAGCAGCCTGAGAAAGAGCGAGTACAGAGGGAGACAGAAAAGCCAGGAGTGTTATATAGGTAAAAAACAGAGAGGTTTTTCAAGAAAGAAGGTTCCAACTCTTTTAGCTGGACTGTGGAGTACAATGGGGACAGAGAGATGTTCATTACATTTGGGTAGCTTGTGCATTATTGGTATTCTTTTAAAAATCATCTTTGGTGGAGTGGTAGAGGCAGAGGCTAGACAAGGATGAAGAGTGACTCTGAGGAAAGGAGATGACACAATGTGTATTTCCACTGTTTTCCCATCTATCTGCCATGAAGTGATGGGACCGGATGCCATGGTCTTCGTTTTCTGAATGTTGAGCTTTAAGCGAACTTTTTCACTCTTCTCTTTCACTTTCATCAAAAGCTATTTAGTTCTTCTTCACTTTCTTCCTTAACTGTGGTGTCATCTGCATATCTGAGGTTATTGATATTTCTCCCAGTAATCTTGATTCCAGCTTGTGCTTCCTCCAACTCAGCATTTTTCATGAAGTACTCTACATATAAGTTAAATAAGCAGGGTGACAATATACAGTCTTGACGTACTCCTTTCCCGATTTGGAACCAGTCTGTTGTTCCATGTCCAGTTTTAACTGTTGCCTCTTGACTTGCATACAGATTTCTCAAGAGGCAAGTAAGGTGGTCTGGTATTCCCAACTCTTTCAGAATTTTCCACAGTTTGTTGTGATCCACACAGTCAAAGGCTTTCGCACAGTCAATAAAGCAGAAATAGATGTTTTTCTGGAACTCTCTTGCTTTTTTGATGATCCAACGGATGTAGGCAACACCTAAGCAAAGATACTGTCATCTGTACCAGCTAGTCAGCTAAAACAATGTGTCACATTAAAGACTCAGATTTTCTCAAAATCCAAAATGTCAAACATGTCATGAGGACATGGAAATTAAGATTTTAGATAGGATTTCTGTATATATATGCCTAATTTTCTCTGTCAGAACTGGCCTACAGTCACTCTCTCCTTCAGAAATATGATTAACAAGGTAGAAATATGTATGGTAATTTAAGTGTTGAAGTCAGTGCTGCCTGATAGAACCTTCTGCCATGAAGCACTCTTCTGCATCCGTGCTGTCCAATTTGGTAGCCATGAGCCACAAAGGGCCAGTGAACACCTAAAGTGTGATAAAGCAACTGAAGAATTGAATCAGTAATTTAATTTCTATTTTAATTTACTCAGTGGCATGTGGTTAGTGGCTACTATACTGAACAATACATATGTAGGATACTGAAATTATTTAACATTTCCATTTACAAATACTTTTGAAATGGAAAAAAAGTGATTGCTTTAACAAAAGCCTTAAATATAGATTAGCAGAGCAGAGCTGAGTGGGCATGACTGTTGTCCTTATATGAACCTTTTCTCTGTCATCATAAAGTGAAAGTCCATCAGTCGTGTTTTACTCACTGCAACCCCATGGACTTTACAGTCCATGAAATTCTCCAGGCCAGAATAGTGGAATGAGTAGCCCTTCCTTTCTCCAGGAAGAATCATCATAAAAAGTTAATAAAAATCCTGTTTTGCACAATGTACCATCTCATAAATCTACACAGCCTAAGGAGAACATTGGTATAGACTGCCCCCAAAACACAACTGAGCAATCATTAATTATATAAAAATTAAAGAAGTGAATGAAATAAATGCTACGGTGTGGAAAGAGGAAGAAAGCAATAGGAAAAGTCTGTGGTGAGAATGAAACCTCACGTGCTCAAAAAGTAAGAATCAAAACTTTTCAGAAAAAAGATACCCCAGGAATAATGTGAGGCCTGAAAAGGTAAACTAAGGTGAAGTATGTACAGTTGAAAAACTGTATTTCCCTGAGAAGACAGTGGACTTAACTGAGACATTTAAAAAGAGGAAATAAAATAGGTGAGGACTTGAAAAACAAATGAGTCTTTATTCTATTCTTACTTCTACGTCTTCAGGTGACTCTCTTAATATACATTTGAAAATTAGAAGGACTTTTAAACCTGGTTGTTTTGAAGTCTCTCAGAGCTGTCGAGATGTATTCAGACAAATGTTTCTCCATGAGTGCTACTCTGATCCAGGCTCTACCCTAAAAGGAAGAAGAAAGAATCAAACGTAAAGAACAAATTAGAAATTAAAAATTTTGTGTTTACTATGTCATCAAAAATATAAGCATTTTAACATGCAAAGAATAACTCACTCAAAATGTGTATTTGATAACATGAGGTAAATTTTAATTATATATAGTATATATTTTGTTTCTCTAAAGGTGTAGGGTAGAGCATGTCCGATTAACTTTCTAGCTTCTGAAGGGACAGAACCATCAAAGCTGAGTTACCTGGGTTAGACTTCTTGTGAATTATATAAGAAAATCACAAGACTCATCTCTTTACTTCAGTGCCCAAATCAACACACTAGTTGAAATGAGTCCCCTTATAAAACAAGAGGAGAGAGTCCATTCTCATTAATAAAAATAATCCTCACACCACTTGTTTAGTCTTTCCAGGAAGAAGTTTACACAACAAACAGTGAACCAAATTTCATTATTTATCATTTATCCAAATCATGAGTCACTGAATTTGGTGCCTTCGGAGCATTCTAAAAGATATTACCTGAAATTTAAACCAGAAAAAGCAAAAATACAACAAAAAATATCCCAGAAGCATATCCTAGAATAAAATGACAGAAACACACAATTCTAATAAAATATGAATAATCTTACTTTTGAAAAGGGGTAACAGCATTCAGTAGTTGGGACTAGTCCGTGAAGTATTTTTATAAGCCAAAGCATTTATTCTGAACGTTTTGTTTAGAATGAAAGAATACTGTTAGTGAGAATTTTATAATCCCATTATGTTCACTTCACTCAACCCTTTCACACCTCTCCAGAAAATCTATGAAGATTGACTATATAAAAAATCAAACCACTGTAATAGTAGCTAAGAATAAAGATGACACTAACCAATATATATATGATGGTCAACTACCACTATAGAAAAAGCACTGCAATGCCTCCACTTACAGAATGTCTACAGTTCTAGTGATTTCCTCAAACTTTTGGACAGCAAGGACTGAAAACAAGTTAATCCAGACAGTGGCAAATCCTGGCAGGCTAGAAACTGCTGTACTGTTTGGAAATAAAGGAATGACATGGGCGTGGTTTAGCATGCCAGTCAATCTGCCCACCAACCTCAAAACCCCTTAGCTTGCCCTTGTGCTCAGTCAACTGCTTCTGCTGAGTAAGCCTAGGGGAACCTACAGTTAGTTGTAGCTGATGGGAACAGAGGAAGGGAAGAGGCACACAACAGCCCTCAGTCTCAAGTTTCTTAACATTTCATCAAAAGACAGACTAGCAGTAATGGCTTGAATCAAAAAGCTACATCCTCACACAGAAGCAGGGAAAGTTGCTCTGGAAAGAAAGTGTGCTATTGTTAGATAAGAAGCGAGGGGGAAAGCCTTACTTCCTGGTTTATCCACTTCAAGCCATGCAAAGCTGGGCTGCACCTAGTTTCCTCTCTTTGGATGTTGTGCAATTCTTTTACACTGTCGTAATAAATGGTGCTGATTTTTAATGGTTTCTTTTCTTTCAACAAAAGCAACAGAATATTTAAAGCTTGTTGGAATCATCAACAGGGAAAAGCTGAAAAGTAGGTATAAGATTTTAGACTGCATCAGTTAGGTAATGGTGAACCACTGTAGGTTGCTGTTATTGTTTAGGAGACACAAATATTAGCCTGTTAACCACTAAAGGTTTTTGGAAAAAAAATTAATAAAAGTAGTCAACACTTCTTAAGAATATAATTAACAAATGCTTGCCTCTGTATTAGACACATAAGATATTTAACCCTCTTGAGAACTGTGTCAGTTACAATACTGTCCCTACTTTACTATATGAGGAAACAAAAACAGACACAATGAGAAGACAGGGGACTCATCTCACCACCAAACTGACCAACCTAATAGAATTACTGTCCATACCCCCTGCCTTCCCTGTTTCAGGGGGTGGACTGCAACTATGTAAGAGAGTAAAAAGACAAAGCTTATGTGTAACTGACAAAAGACTCTTGTCTGTAAAATGCAAAGAATTCTTACAAATCTCTAAGAAAAAGATAAGTCCATTTAAAAATGAGCTGTAAGGGGACGAGTTTAAACCAGAGAGTCAATTGCTTTAGTAGATATCAGAATACTTAGAAGTTTTCTTCCTTTTTGTGTTAGTTTTTACACGTGGCATTTATCAAAGAACTTGCCCATTTCATTTAAATTTTTTAATTTACAGGTGTGAAGTTATTCATACCTTCTCTTAGGATTTTTACTGTTTGTACAGTCTGTGGGGTTTACACTTCTTCATTACAGATATGGGTAATTTATAACCTCTCTTTTTTCCTTCTAGTAGCCTTGCTAGAAACTTATCATTTATATTAATCTTTTTTAAAACATCAACATCTGGTTTTGTTGATTTTCTTCTAGTGTACAACTGTTTCAGTTTATTTGAACTTCTTTCCTCCTACTTTGGGTTTATTACTTTTTTTTAAAGTTTCTTGAGATGAAAGCTTTGATAATCGATTTTCTGCCTTTTTCTTAAAATAAATAAAATTTGTTAAGGATTTTTGCATCTATGTTCGTCAGTGATATTGGCCTGTAGTTTTCTTTTTTTGTAGCATCTTTGTCATGTTTGGTATTAAGGCTGTCTCTTATACACATCTCTTAAAATACATAAAAGCCTACTGAAAGTTATCTAATCTCCTTTAAGTATAATTTTTATAAATTTTCATTATCATTACTAAGTATGTTTTAATTTCATGTGTAGTTTCTTCTTTCATTCGTGAGTTATTTAGAAATTCTTCTCAACAACTTATATAAGCCCAGTTAACTCTTTGTTATGGACTCTACTGTGGTTAGATAACATCATATTTGTTTATATTTCAATCCTCTGAAATTCACTGATGTGCATTACAACTTGGCAAACGATCGATTATTGTACAAGTTCATTACGAATGAATATTTTGTAGTTTCCTATTTTGATTTTCTTATATACTCCAGTTCTCTAGTATTAATCTTTATATTTTCTTCATATTTTATTACTTAATAGTCCATTATCTGAAGAAATTCTTCTCAACAACTTATATAAGCCCAGTTAACTCTTTGTTATGGACTCTACTGTGGTTAGATAACATCATATTTGTTTATATTTCAATCCTCTGAAATTCACTGATGTGCATTACAACTTGGCAAACGATCGATTATTGTACAAGTTCATTACGAATGAATATTTTGTAGTTTCCTATTTTGATTTTCTTATATACTCCAGTTCTCTAGTATTAATCTTTATATTTTCTTCATATTTTATTACTTAATAGTCCATTATCTGCATCTCCCATAGGTCTGTTTCAAGTTTATTTTTTACACTTTTTAGTTTTGTTCATTTCCTAATATGCTTGGTGATTTTTTTTAATTAAATATTTGACATTGTGGAAGAAAATTTGCAGCAACTCTAATGCTACCTTACTCTACAGTAGATTTATTTTTCTTGTGGTAGACAAGTGTATTTGAAAACCACTTTGTACCACTTAAGGGCACCACTTCTAGGTTTTTGGAGTGCTGGTTTTCATGTGAATTTCCCTAACTCCCAAGGAACAGCCTTTCTGGGGTCTCAAAAGCCTGGAGTGTTTACAGGGCCCCTTCAATTTGTTTCACTTCCAGGTTTGGGGCCATCACAGTAAAGAACCAGCAATAGGAAAAGTGGAGTGGTAGTTAAAAGAGGGGGTAGATTTATGAATCAGTAAGAGAAAATGAACATAAAAGTGGCCTCTTTGCAATACTGTATATAATTGTAAAGTTTCAGTATTTGGTAACTCTGGTGTTTAACACCCTCACTTTCTGCCTCTGCCTCTTTAAGTAGAAAATCTGGCTAACGACCATCTAGGACAAAGCACTACAAAGTAAGCTTCTGAACAAGGAAAAAGTAAGAGATAGGAAAAGTGGAGTGGTAGTTAAAAGAGGGGGTAGATTTATGAGTCAGTAAGAGAAAATGAACATAAAAGTGGCCTCTTTGCAATACTGTATCTTACTGTAAAGTTCCAGTATTTGGTAACTCTGGTGTATCTGTGATTAACACCCTCCCTCTCTGCCTCTGCCTCTTTGAGTAGAAAATCTGGCTAACCACCATCTAGGACAAACACAACAAGGTAAGCTTCTGAACAAGGAAAAAGTAAGAAGAAGATGAGACCAGGAAAAACTAGGCAGAATGAGGGATGTAGATCATCAGAATGCAGTAAAGGCTATATTCACAGTTCTGTCACAGTATAGGTGCTCAATAAAAATTTATCAGCTGGAGGGATGCCTGGATATGTTGATGTGATTAGTATATTCAGAAGTTATGTTACATTTATACTGAATAGAAGGAATACATAGGGTAAGCAACCAAAAATTAGGAGAGCCTAACACATCCTTAAATAAGAATTTTAAAAATAAGAACGCTCTTAAAAACAAAGAAAAAGAAAATTCACACAAGACATCCAGGAAAAAGGAAGAACGCAATGACAGTAGAGAGTTCATACTTTCACCCCAGAGACTGACTAAAGGGGAAGGAGGCTATCTTGAACTTGAAATCAGCTGGGATACTAAGAAAATCCAATGGAAATATCTGCAAGATAAACAACAATAGTAACTAAGGATCCAATACAGTGGAACTTCTGTCAAAGGTCATGTATTAATATCATGCTTACAAGTAATTGGCCCACATTAGCAAATAGGGAAGATGGATAAGTTCAGAAGCAAGCAAAATAGGTACCTGTTGATATGAACTTATTTGTCTCAGAAAGCTAATTCTAGCCTGACACCTAAATAAGCTGATGTACAGAAATCCTATGTCTCTAAATTCCTACATATTATACCTTTTATTTTTGGCTGCACTGGTAGACCTGCAGGATCTTCATTCCCTGACCAGGGATCAAACCCATGCCCCCTACAGTGGAAACAGAGTGGTAACCGCTGGACTGTCAGGGAAGACCCCTGGTATACTGTAGAAAGAAGAGCTGCAAATACGGCTGAGATGTGAAGATTACAGTCACAGTCTTCAATTCAAATATTCTATTTCATTCACAGGCTATGAACAGGCCCTGGAAAATGAGCTCAACTACTCACAGACTAAGCAAAGAAAGGGAATGTCTGCCTTTTACAGGTCTCAGATTACTAAGGTGACTACATTCACATCTCTTGTGGCAGCAAGTTTCTACAACGTGAATCTCAGCTGTACAGGCAATCCTGATTCAATCAATCAATTTAGAGAATGTCTCTGGACTGAATCAATCATTGCGCCACAGGGCATCCTGTCTTCCGCTATTTAAAATGTTCCCATAGCCCTAAAAGTGTAATCAGAATGAATCTGGTTTCTTAAATAGGAGTCAAAAATGAAGATCGTAGTTTTGGTCCAAAGCCTACTGAGTTACACACTGTTTAAAACGTAAGTTTGGTGCTCAGGTTCTGATACGTTTTCCCAAGTATCAAGGCTGGATAAGAGTGCTTATACATGCTAGCAGTCACTCCGAACTGCAGTTCAAAGGCTCAGTAAACCTGCCAGCTGAGATATTTGTTTAATCCTTCAATCCTGACACCTGGCAGATGTGATTCACTGAGTAGATTAACTACTTTGCTCTTTGCACTACAATGAGTAAAGACAGGTAGTAAGTTTGGTGCTCAGGTTCTGATACGTTTTCCCAAGTATCAAGGCTGGATAAGAGTGCTTATACATGCTAGCAGTCACTCCGAACTGCAGTTCAAAGGCTCAGTAAACCTGCCAGCTGAGATATTTGTTTAATCCTTCAATCCTGACACCTGGCAGATGTGATTCACTGAGTAGATTAACTACTTTGCTCTTTGCACTACAATGAGTAAAGACAGGTGTAATCTTTGCCTGCAGACTTCTCCAGACAAGTAGTAGATCTTTTTTCCCCCCACAAGTATTAATAAATGGAGGCTTCTTTGGTAGCTCAGATGATAGAGTCTGCCTGCAATGAGGCAGACCTGAGTTCGATCCCAGGGTTGGGACAATCCCCTAGAGAAGGAAATGCCAACATACTCTAGTATCCTTGCCTGGGGATGGAACTGTTTGAGGCCTGAGCAAAACAAAGATATAAAAACAGGATTTAGAACGTATTCTGTGGTGTTTTGATACTCAATACCAGTTTTTCACAGAATAAATATTAACCCATCTCTGCTGGGCAGCATCTTGCTGTGTAGGGCCTACTCCCAAGGCTTATTAAGAGAGCTGGTCAGCTGGAGCTTGGGATTCTTTGGTCCACCCAGGTCAAGAGTGCTACATTTCTAGTGTTTCTTACCTTCTCAATTACCTTTTGTATTTTGGCATATGCCAGTTATACAAATATATTCTCCCCTATATTGAAGGGGTTTAGAATACACTTGTCATGTTAATCTCTCCTGCTTTTAATTTGAAAATAAGAAAAAATAAAGTTTCTGTATCACTGAGGTACCTTCTGTTAATATAATCCCTTATGATTATACAGTGGAAGTGACACACAGATTCAAGGGATTAGATCTAATAAACAGTACCTGAAAAACTAAGGATGGAGGTTCCTAGCAGTGTACAGGAGGTGGTGACAAAAACCATCCCCAAGAAAAAGAAATGCAACAAGGTAAAATGGTCATCTGAGAGGGCTTATAAATAGCTGAGAAAAGAAGAGAAGCTAAAGGCAAAGGAGAAAGGGAAAGATACACCCATCTCTAAACAATAGCAAGGAGAGATAAGAAAGCCTTCCTAAGTGAACACTGCAAAGAAACAGGAAAACAACAGAATGGGGAAAATTAGAGATCTCTTAGGGAAAATCAGATACCAAGGGAACATTTCATGCAAAGATGGGCACAATAAAGGACAGAAATGGGATGGACCTAGCAGAAGATATTAAGAAGTAGCAACAATACACAGAAGAAGAACTATACAAAAAAGATCTTCATGACCCAGATAACCACAAAGGTGTGATCACTCACCTAAAGCCAGATATCTTGGAATGTGAAGTCAAGTGGGCCTTAGGAAGTATTGCTACAAACAAAGCTAGTGGAGGTGATGGAATTCCAGTGAGATATTTCAAATTCTAAAAGATGATGCTGTGAATGTGCTGTACTCAATACAGAAGCAAATTTGGAAAACTCAGCAGCGGCTACCGGACTGGAAAAGGTCAGTTTTCATTCCAATCTCAAAGAAGGGCAATGCCAAAGAATGTTCAAACTACCATACAGTTGTGCTCATTTCATATGTTAGCAAGGTAATGCTCAAATCCTTCAAGCTAGGCTACAACATTACATGAACCAAGAACTTTCAGATGTACACACTGGACTTAGAAAAGGCAGAGGAACCAGAGATCAAATTGCCAACATCCACAGAATCACAGAAAAAGCAAGGGAATTCCAGAAAAACATCTGCTTCATTTACTATGCTAAAGCCTTTGACTCTATAGATCACAACAACTATGGAAAATTCTGAAAGAGATAGGAATACCAGACCACCTGACCTGCCCCCTGAGAAACCTGTATACAGAAAGAAGCAACAGCTAGAACCAGACATGGAACAACAGGCTGTTTCCAAATTGGGAAAGGAGTACTTCCAGGCTGTATATTGTACCCTAGTTGTTTAAATTATATGCAGAGTATATTATGTGAAATGCCACGCTAGATGAATCACAGGCTGGAATCAAGACTGCCAGGAGAAATATCCGTAACTTTAGATATGTACATGACACCACCCTAATGGCAGAAAGCAAAAAGGAACTAAAGAGTCTCTTAATGAAGGTGAAAGAGGAGAGCAAAAACGCTGGCTTAAAATATAACATTTTCAAAAAACTAATCTCATGGCAACTGGTCCCATCACTTCATGGCAAATAGATGGGGAAACAATGGAAACAGTGACAGACTTTATTTTCTTGGGCTTCTGAATCACTGTGGACAGTGACTGCCCCCATGAAATTAAAGACACTTGCTCCTTAAAAGAAAAGCTACTACAAACCTAGGCAGTGTTTTAAAACGCAGACACATCACTCTGTTGACAAAGGTCTATATAATCAAATCTATAGTTTTTCCAATAGTCATGTATGGATGTAAGAGTTCAACCATTAAGAGGATGAGTGCTTAAGAATTGATGCTTTTGAACCTCGATGCTAGAGAAGGCTCTTGAGAGTCCCTTGGACAGCAAGGAAATCAAGCCTGAATATTCACTGGAAGAACTGATGCTGAACCTGAAGCTCCAATATTTTGGCCATATAATGTGAAGAGTCAGCTCACTGAAAAAGACCCTGCTGCTGGGAAAAACTGAGGGCAGGAGGAGAAGGGGGCGACAAAGAATGAAATGGGTGGATGGCATCATTGCTTCAACAGATACGAGTCTGAGCAAACTCTGGGAGACAGTGAAGGACAGGGAAGCCTGGCGTGCTGCAGTCCATGGGGCCACAAACAGCCGGACATGACTGAGCGACAAATAAGTCTTTTCATTTTAACCTACAGAAGCCAAGATACAAACTCAGTTAAGATGCAAAAGAGAATTCAAATTGCACATTTTAAAAACCTGTATTCAATCAGACAATTAGAAAGTAAATAAATGAATAAATTTAACAGTAAAAAAAAATGGAGGCCAAAGGACTACTAAGATAACAATTTGTGCCAAAAATGAAATCTGCTAAATTAAAAAAGAAACAAAAGATTTAAACATCTATGAGAAAAAATTTTTTACAAAAAAACTAGTCATAATTGACTTAGAAATGAAGACACTTATTGACTTAAATGTATTCCCTACTGGCTCAGACAGCAAAGAGTTTGCCTGCAATACAGGAGACCTGGGTTTGGCCCCTGGATCGGGAAGATCCCTAGAGAAGGGAATGGCAACCCACTGCAGTATTCCTGCCTAGAAAATCCCATGGACAGAGGAGCCTGGTGGGCCCCAGTCCATGGAGTTGCAAAGACTTAGACATGACTAACACACTAACTTAAAAATATTACACATTCCATTAAACAAGATAAATACATTTTTGTTAATATTAACATCAGAATTAAGTCCTAGGAAGCTATAAAGCTTGTGAATACCCTCTAATTTTCCCAAATTCTAATTTATACCTGAAAGCTTTAATTTTAATGTTGGCAACAAATATTGTCAAACTCCTTTTCTTGTTGGAACAGACTTACTTCATTCATCTCTATTTAAGGACTGTCTACAAATGCCTAAGTCAAAAAAGCTATAGTTTGAATGTTTTTCTTTCAAGTAAAAATACTATTACACAACAAAAGCATCTAGTTCAGCTAACAGTTCAAATGACTGCATGAGTACTTTTCCTTGAGACGACCACCATATTTCAATATGCTGCAAAAAATGCTTTATGCATGCTTCCCATTGTGTCACTCAAAATACTAAAAAGAAAGGCTTTGAAAGGTGGAGATTTAATTAAATTAATAATGTTTACCATATAGACATTAAGTGAAACTGCCTTTAAGACTGAGTGCATGATGAAGAAGAACTCAATGACTACTAGAATAGTTTGATGCCACTGTTTTAATTTATGCCAAGGCATTAGCAATTTTACCTACCACTGCTTCTGCACCAGTAATACGAATATCAACCTGGTTCAACAGGCAAATCACATTCTGGAATTATGTGAGCACAGTCTGACATGTGGACTGCCAGTGCAGAACACGAAAAGCTGCTGAAACTTCACAGACTGGGAAAGATTTCACCGTGCCTCTCAAAAAAGAAACTCACAATGACTAGCTTCATGCCTTCTTGCTACTAATAGGGCAACAGAGAAGATTTAAGAGCACTCTAAAATAACTAGTAGAAAAAAAAAAAATTAAGCCTCTGAAAGATGTTAAATTTGGTCAAGAGCTTAATTTCAACAAAGAAAAGAAATATTGCATATAGCAAAAAGCTTGAATTCTCTATTTGGGCCAAAATGCTTAGGCTGAGAGCACACACACACACCCTGCACATTACTACTGATGTCTTACCTTAGCTCTGGAGGAACTGACATGTTCCATATTTTCAATGCTGCAGATACAGTTCTGTGAAACTTTCCGGCAAGCCACTCTGATATAGTCCCAGAAGCTACGAGGACTTCCATAACCAAACCAGGTTACTTGACCTTCAGGAGACAAATTGTAACACAAAATAAAAAGAAAACCAGACTAGTAACTCAAAATGCCAGAACAACAAAATAAAGGGCAGTAGACTGTGAGACTGTGGAAAGGACACTGATCTTGGGGTCAAAAAGCCGTAAGTCTGGTTTCTTTCTAACTTTACCTACTTGTGTGATTTTGGACCATCTGTTTAATGGATCTGGATCCTAGTTTTCTCAACAATACAATCAAAGTAAATGAAGCAAAAAGGGCCTAGACACTAAACACAATTGTCTGCAGGTTAATATCCTATTATTCTAACACAGTCTTTCAGAGAGCACACAGTTATCCTTCCTTGTGCTTCCAGTTAAGCATCATTTAAATCGCATCTTTGCTGTTTACTGGCTGTGTGACCCCAGCCAAGTTAATTAACCTTTCTGAACATGACTTTTCTTGACACTAAAAGGGGACTGACTGGAGTAACCACTTTATGAGTATTCTCTGAATCAAATACAACAATGCCTAAGTAATGCATGAGTATCCTGAGTAATGCCTGAGTAATGAGTATTGAGTAATGCCTGAGTATTCAGAGTATGAGTATTCTCTGAATCAAATACAACAATGCCTGAGTAATGCCTGAGTAGTCCTAAGCACAGGACTTGGCACATAAAAGTACTGTAAAATAAGAAAGATAGTAAAAAAGAAAAAAAAATTTTACCTCCTACAACCTTTTTCTTCTTGGAAAAACTGAAAAAAATTTTAAAGGCAACACTTTTTCTCCTCTTCAGAGGGAATACTTTGAAGAAATGAA